>PVHP010030649.1:0-21529 GCA_004024765.1 Zapus hudsonius | reverse complement strand
CTTTTTCTGTGGCAGGAGGATACGCTGGACAGTTTGCAGCAGAGGCCTCTCACCCAAACCTGACGTTGCTGGCATCCTGGATCTTGAACTTTCAGTTCCCAGAACTGAGAGAGTTAAATTAGGGTTGTTTTTAAGTCACTATTGATGACACTTTGTTCCCATAACCTGAACTGGCTAGGACAAAATATTTGGAGTTTTAGTTAATTTACATAACTGAATTTAAGTGTTTGGTGAGTTTAGTTACATGTACTGTGGTTCCTATCATGTTCTATGTAATGCATCAGCTTTCTCTCATCTCTTTTCTATCCTATTACCATGTTTGGCTAAAAAATTAAACTAAAATAATTTTATCATATATTCTCTGCTATTAACTTTTTTTACATTGTTTTATTTTGTTTTTGTTGTCATCAAGGTTACAGTGTGCAGCCTTGATTAATAGATTAACCTTTACCACTTTCATGATGAGTTAGATAACTTATTTGTATCTTTGCTGCCATTTATATTTTTGTATGCATATTTTAAACCCCAAAAGGCATTGCTATGATTGTTTATATACTCAATATTCATTTTTGTGTATCCTGGGATTTCCTTTCATTAATTTCTGTATTGCTTTATTTCAACATATAATAGTTTTCTTTGTCTTTGAATAATTTTCTTAAGCATTTCTCTGAGTGTAAGTTACCTGATAAAAATTCTATTTTAATCATTTTTATTTTACCTTCAGCTTTGAAAAACATATTCACTGTATAGACTATTTTTAAATTGAATAATTTTACTGTTTTTAACATGTCATCTCATGATCCCCTAGTATCCAGAGGTTCCATTGAGAAATCACTGTCTACTTGACTGTTGGTGGAAGGTAATGTTTTTGAAAGCTATATACTTTTACTGTCAGATGCTCTGTGGAGAAACTTTTGAAATCAATTTTGGAAATCTTTAGCCATAATTTACATTATTTAATTTTTAAAATAATTTTTATTTATTTGAAAGCAGAGAGAGAAAGAGAGAGAGAGAGAGAGACAGAGAGAGAGACAGAGAGACAGAGAGAGAAAGGGGGACACCAGGACCAGGAGTCAGGACTAGCTACTGACTCCAGATGCATGCACCACTTTGTGCATCTGGCTCTACGTGGGTACTAGGGAGTCAAACTCAGGTTATTAGACTCTTCAGACAAGCAGCTTAACGGCTGAGCCATCTCTCCAGTTCTATTTCTTCTTTCAACCTAATTAAAATCATATTAGACTTTTTGTTATGTGTTTAGACTCTTCTAAGTTGTCTAGTTTTTGTGTGTTTTCCTCTAGATATTTCCTAACAAGCTGTCTCCTACCTCCCTAGTCCTCTTCTGTTAAATCACATAGTGAATTTTAAAATTCAGATTCTATGCTTTTTAGTCCTAAAAATCCCATTTGTCCCCTTTTTGTAGATTCAAATTCTATGATGAAAGGTTTTTACCTCTTTGTCTGTTTCTCTAATGTGTTAATGTAAAAACCTTTGTTAACTCCAACATAAGAACCATGTGTTGTTTCATTTCTCTCTTCATCACCTACCTCCCTCTGGAAAGCATTCCCTATTTTCTTCCACAGAAAGAAGTGGATATGACCATTTTATTCTATTAGAGTTCACATCTGTGGGATTCTTCTTGGTGCCTAGGTGTACCACTACAGGGCTTCCAAATAAGAGACTCATGTGTTCTCCTGGCCCCTCTGCCTGAAAGTTCTAAGCCATGATCCTGCCTCCTGGTTCCAATCTCTGTTCTGTGTCTCAGAAGGTCTCCCTAGCTAAAGAGATAAGTAGCTTCACAGTGTTATAATTGTATAAAGGAAAAAACCAGCCATATGTCAGGTGGTTCTTTCTCTTCAGAGGTTACAGGTCCTTATCAGAGTTTTAATCTAATATATATGCAATTTTGGGATTCTTGCCTCATGGAAACATTAAATCTCAGCTGCTTCCCCCTCCCCCCGCCCTGCCCCCGTGCTTCTGTATGTGCAAAGCCTGCATTCTTAGTCTTCTGTCCTGGCTCATGAGAGCCAAATACTCTGGTTGTAAATACTTCTTTCTTGTTTCCTCTTTCCAAATCTTGCCCCCTGCTATGGTCTGAATGTTTATGTCAGTATCCACTCCCCACCTGCCATTAACATCATAAACTTAATCACCAAAGTGATAGTGTTTGGAGGTGGGGCCTTAGGGAGGTGATCTGGTTAGGAAAGACGTTCCTTCATGGCTGAGATTAGTGCTTTTAGAAGAGACCACAGGGAGCTGGCTGGCCCATTTAACCACATGAGCACACTGGGAGAAACTGCTAGCTATTGCTAGGAGTCAGAAATGGACCTTCACTAAATCAGGGACATTGACCTTGGACTTCTCAACCACCAGAATTGAGAGATGGATGAACGTCTATTGTTTATAACCTACTCAGTCTATTGTTCTGTTACAGCAGTCTAAGAAACAAGGTAGTTTCTCTAGTGCTGGCTGCTTTGTAGACACTTCAGTGGTTTTAAACATGCATGTTATATGCTGGTCTTGGGTATCTTTATTTGGATTTTCTAATTCTCCGTGGGAATGTCAGTTCACTGTAAGCCATTCTTCCTACTCACCAATATCTCATTGCCCATGTGATACTGCCCCACACAAAGAAAAGTAATTAAAAGGCAGTCTTTGAGTGACAATATGTCCAACTAAGACCCAGAATTCTGTTTATGAAAAAGGTGAAGATAGGATGGAAGTTGGAGTGAACAACTAACGCTCAGTTCCAAAGTGGAATCCAGGTGCAGTTCCAGGGTGAGGTGGGGATGGTCTTCCTTCCCACACATGGGAGGTATGAGTTCTGTCTTAGATCACCCCAGAAAGCAACTCTGATTTGATTAGCTATCATAACCATCCATCTCCTATGTTTGGGCCTCTGCTTACCAAACAACCTTGAGGTAATAACTGAGCTTTCTTAGAAATGTGAAGAATGTCAATCAACAGGCCTGAGTGTGTCAGTTTATCTGGCAGTTATATTGATCAAGATAAGTAGTTAAAACTGGTGTCACAACCTACACGATGAACCCACTTTACTCTAAATAAAATACTTTGTTTACATACTTGCATTTCATTTTTGCTGTGCTGCTCTTACTAAAGTCATGTCAATATTTAGGTATCATTGATAAATTTAGCCACAGATTCCTCTCTGTGAAATAAAAGGAAAAAAAAATAAACCCTGTTTCAGAAAAATCTTGCAACTGGTGTCACAGTTTCCCACAGAAAAGTGATGAACGCTAGAAACATCATATCTGAAAACTGCTTTCTCCTGCTAATTTCCTTCTTTTCCATCTGCTATGGAAAATAAAATCTGTCCTCTTAGGCTATATTGCTTGTACTAATAAAATAATAACTGCAAGGATGTCTAGTCCTTGGATGAGTTCTGCGATGACTTCCCACAAACCTGTTCTTGCTTAATTATCATCTTACTTAAAATCCAGCACTTTATTAATGTTTTTACACCATTTGGGAACTGTTAAACTCTTTTTTTGTTTCCTTTCTTTCCCTTTTAAACATCTATAGATACCAATTTATTTGGGTTTTAATCTTGTAGAAGCAGATATATGCTGTAGAACCTAATTCTAAATGTATTCATGCATCAAAACAAATGTTTTCCTGCACTTTCAGAAGAGGTCTGAACCCTAAATTAGATGATAGAACACATTAAAACTTTCTTCTAATGTATATTTGTGAGGTCTTGTACACTTCATAGACAAATTGGATTTTTTGTGTTTCTAAGGTATGTGTGTGTGTACTTTTGAACACTTCTCAACATGTCAAATTCACAAAATCATGCTGAATTATAAAACATAAATATATACAACAGTAGTGGATGAGCGATAATTTGTAAGTAATTCCATAAGCTTCCATGAGTTGAATCACGTCTGTCTCTATTTTTTATAAGAATTTGAGTGTGTGTGTGTGTGTGTGTGTGTGTGTGTGTGTGTGTGTGTGTACAGTCTAGCTGGCCCACAGCTTCTAGTTTCTCCTGGCTCCCCTCCCATTGCCATAGATGCATTAGGATCACAGATGTTTGCCGCTTTGTGACAGATTTGACTTGGGTGAAAGAGAATCAGCTTTGGCTGGTGGGTTTGTGAGCAAGTCCCTTTAGCAGCTGAGTCATCGCCTAAGCCCCTTTGATAGGAATTTTAAATATTTTTGTCTATTTTTTAAATTAATATCTTCATTATGAATAAGTATATACATTGTATGATCAAATCTTGTGAATGTGTCCCTCTTTCCCTCCTCTCCGTCCCCTACCCACTGGGGTCCTTCCTCGATGTGAATTCTGAATCTGTCCATAGGATAGGGGGTTATGAACTGCACCAGAGGGAGCCAGTTTTTCTTTTTTTCTTCACCCTTTGTGCATTACTGTTGAGGGAGGCAATGTCTCTGGATATTCTCCCTCACCATGGCTCTTACAATCTTTCCCACCCCATTCCGCTCAGTTCTCTGAGTCACGGTGGGTGAGTTTTAAGTCTGCTTTATTGTTGAGAACTTAACTGTCTCTGGACTTCTGCTTTGGGTTGTGTTTTCAACGACTAATCTTGGTTTTGCATGGTTTGTGGCAACCAGTTGCTCAGGCAGGTTATTCTCTCTTTTACACACACACACACACACACACACACACACACACACACACACACACTTTCCTTATAAATATACTCTACATGTTTTCCATTTTGTCTGTCTTTCCCTTTTCTGTAGTTAAAATTTCCTAATTTTTACCTGGCTGGTAAATGGATTTTCTCTGCTTGGTTGTTTTGGGGGCTACGTGCTGAGAGTTCTGTGGCTCTGCTGTCCCATGTGACTTCTGAGCCTTTGGCTTCCAGCAGGAAGAAAGGAAGACTCAGAAGGTATTCCCTTATGTTGTCTGGACTCAGAAGGGGGACGATCACTTCCAAATGCATACTGATGTAAGAACTACTCACATGGCTCACCTAAGTCACAAGAGCAAGTGGAAAGTGAATAGCCACTTCACAGAGACATAGTGATGCTGTGGACGGAACACAGGACTTTTTGGTGGCATCTACCTATCTCTAGCACACCATGGTGTCCACCAGCATCTAGCAGAGTGGCACTCAGTACATATTTGTGGAATGAACTAATTAATGATAATTTGCACTCATAGAATGCAGAGTTTGGAGAAGTAGGAGCTCAGTTACGTAATAGGTATCCAATGTACAGAGTCTCAAAACAATATTCCAGGGGATCCTATGCTTTCTCAAGTTCAGTATCACGGTCCATGGGACTTTTCCTCTCTACTTCTGTGTGTGGCTTGTATCATTCCAAAAATGCATCAATAAAAATGGAAGAAGCAACTGTACTTAAGTATTTCCAAGAACCATACTTGCATTTCTTTTATCGTGACCATTTCACATTGCACCACGACTGTCCAAAGAAGCAGAATGTATTAGAGCTGAGAAATAGCCCATCAACAGTGGATTCAATTTAGGCAAACAGGTCATTAGGTAAAGACCCTTAAGCAAACAGAACTGTTCTCACTGAGTGAATTAATGCATATATATGCCTATGAACACACATGCACATATGCATAATCATATGACATAGAAAGAAGATGTTTTGAGTAACAATGTGCTGCATATGACCATTGTCTCATAGGATTGTAATAGAGCTGCAAAATCTTTATTGCCTAGTGACATCAAAGTGGTGTAATGAATTACTTTAGTGTTTGTGGTGACATCAATGTAAACAAAGCTACTGACCTTCCAGTATTATAAAAGTTTAGCATATATGAAAATTAATATTTTTGTTTTGTTTTGTTTTGAGGTAAGGTCTCACTTCAGCTCAACCTGACCTGGAATTCACTATGGAGTCTCAGACTGGCCTCAAAGTCACAACAATCCTCCTAACTCTACCTCCAGAGTGCTGGGATTAAAGATGTTTGCCACCACACCAAACTATAAAAATTATTTGGTGATAGTAATAGTAAGTGACTGTGTTACTGATGTATTCAGTATTCTATATTTGTATTATTTTAGAGTGTCCTCCTTCTTTCACAAAAGTACTATAAAACTATTTCTGGTTATACTTGGAATTATATATCTTATGTCTTCATATATACTTTTTTTTCACAATTGTCACATGAAGGATTAGATGTATACATACTAGAGAATTACAGTTACATTACTTGTATATTTAAGATAACCTTTTTGCCTATTTCACATTATAGTTTAGAATTAATTATAAAATACAAAATTGGATAATGTAATAAAATCTATTGCAGCAAATATCTAAATTGTAGCCTGTAATGTATTAAGTATATACCTTTAATAAAAAATAAGAAGTTTATGAGATTAACAAATATTGGAAGATTTATTTATTGTTAACTTTTATTATGCATTTTATAAAGTCTTAATTCTTGGGTCTTTATTTTTATAACATTTCCTCAGTGCAATATGCTTTGCTAATGAGCCTCTAGCTTTTCTCTCCCATGAAAATTTCCATGTGCTCACCAGTCCTACTAGTCCTTTAGAGAAGAGAGCAAAAAAGCAGAATTTCTAACCTGAAAAAGACTTCACTTTCAAGGCAATGAAACTGCTCTCATTTAAGAAATTAATTCAAAGATATAGGAATCATGTGATTTGTACTAGAAAAATATTCACTAAAAATGTCCAATGTATGGGGCTGGAAAATGGCCAAGTGAATAAAGAACTTACCACTCAACTCTGAATATCCAAGCTCTGATTCCCCAGACCCCACATAGAAACTGCAAGCTGTTGTGGGTTTCTGTAATCTCAGGGCACCTACCATGAGAAGGGAGACAGGAGAATTTTCCAGAAGCTAGTGAATGGTTTAGTGAATAACAAGAGACTAACCTCAAATGAAGTGGAAGGCAAGGACCATCCCCAAAATTGTCCTCTGACACCTGCACTCACACATATGAACATATGTGTACACACACACACACACACACACACACACACACACACACACACTAAAACAAAATAAAATTTAAAATGACCAAGGTGGTACATTGCCACGGACCAGCTCGGCCAGAGTGCTGGGACCGCAGGATCAGGGCCTTGGAGAAATGGGCAGGGATTTGGCGAAGTGACAAACAGACACAGACTCAAGGAGAGTGTATCTGAGTGTGATTTTACTGAGCATTTGTCAGAGTTATATACAGTTGATTATTGTAACATAGTATTTTTTTGTTTATACAGGCAGTTACAGTTTCTTTGAATGATTAAACCAAGAATTTCAGCAAGGTACATGAGAATAGACAATAGATAAGCACAGATGATTATCACATAAATGGTTTTGACACAAAACTGTTGTTAGTCAGGCCAGGTCTGTTTGTTTTTCAATTTAAACATTGTGTAGTTTTCAGCCATTAAGAATTTGTTTTTAAAGTTTACCATGATATTCTCTTTTCCTTAATGTTAACCCATCTGTCACCTTTTTCATAGATCCCTGTATAAGTCAATGGAGCATCAGTGGGCTCAGGGAGTTTCCTTTTACTACTAGTATCTTTTTGGTTTTTTCCTATAACTCTCTCAGTTCTAGGAATCTCTCAATACTTTCTCTTAATAAGTAATTCTTCTATTGTAAATCATTTAGGACTCTCATAAAAGTCCTTTAGCTGTTTTCAATCTCTCAATTGCTCTTACTAACTGGGGAGTGACTGAAGGAAAAACTTTATTTTCATTTTCTCTTGGGAAACAAATCATCATAGTTTATTCCCTGTTTTCGTGAAGGTGGACTCAATGAACTCGAAAGAAACAATGAGTTAGAGCCATGAGCAGATATAATGAAGATCAGAGCACTAAGAGAGCAGCCGAGAACACAAAAGACTTTGAGTGCACAGCCTGCCTGTTCTAACGGGAAGACTTCCTTGAAGCAACTGCCTCAGTCTATGCAATTTCTCACACAGACTCTGTCAGAGTTGGCTACAGTACATGACAGAAAGTGGTGGATTAATAGAAAAAGTAATTCATGATTCTCTCTCTCTCTCTGAATACAGGAAATTTATTTCTGAGTAACATATGTACATATGTGCCGTGATGGTTAAGTTTTGTTGTCAACTTGACCTTTCAAGTAATCTTGGGTGGGTCTCTGAGGATGTTCACAGGAAGGTAGCCTCTCAGTAGGGGGCATCAGAATGTAAGGAAGCTCGAAGGAGCTAGAAGTAAACATCCTTTCCTGTGTGGGCAGTACAGGAAGGAAATTCCAGAGACTCAGGAAGCCATTAGGTCTGGAGAAGGCTTGTAAGAACCCACCCCACCCTAAGAATATATATATATATATATATATATATATATATATATATATATATATGAAAGAAATTCTCTCCTTGGCCCTCCTGCCTATTCCCTGTTCTTTGTGGGTGGTGTTGGTGATGGGTTTTTCTCTCTGCTTGGACCTGTGAAAGGGGAGCAGCCTCTTTTGCATTCTGGAACTTCCCCTGTATCTATAGCTACAAATAAATACTTTCCTCCCCCAAATTGTGCCTGGTTTGAAGATTTATCCCAGCGGCGTGTGGTTGACTGCGACATGTACATACAAAGACCCTGAAAAGATGCTGAAATTGGCTGCCCGTGCTTGAGAATCTACCTGTTTTTCACTATATCCCCAAAGAAATTACTTATACGTAGCATTTATGTCCTTTTCAACATAAAGGAAATAGGAACATTCTAGATTCATCTCAGATTTGCATGACTGAGATGCAGTAGTTTTTTTTTATTTTGAAAAGTGCTTTTTTACATTTCAAACATTCACTGCTCTCTCGGTGGCTTTGACTTCCTTTGAAAATGCTCTCTTTTGCTGGGTGGTTCTGAAAGACTGCTGTGTAGGAGAGTGTCACACATAGGTGTGAGAAGATCAATCTGTCTTCCACACTTCTGTAACACTCGAGTGGCACCAATTTGTACTGGATTGGGATTGAGAAACGGAACAGGCTGCTTCTAAACTTGGGGTGGAAGGAGGGAATCAAAATTGATATGAAAAACTAAATGAGAATTTGTAATCTAGATTCTGCATCTAAAACACACAGATAAATACAGTCTCTTCATGTTGTTTCATTAGTTAATGTATGATGGTGCTGCATCCTATTCCATTCATGTGACAGACCACAAAGCGATGGTAATTTCAGTGGATTTGAAAGTGCCATAAGTTACCTACTGAGAGGTGGTATCTATGTTAAGGACCCACAAGCTCACGGGCCCTAGGGTGACTTTATGGAGTGCTCAAGATATTACATCATCCTTTCGACAGTCCAGCTTCCCTGAGTGCAAGACCTGCTGTGAAAACCTGACGTGCATCATCCCCAGCTGCCTACTAGAAGCTGTCGTTTAGAAATCACCTGGTGAGGATGCCTGCTATGAGTTTAGTGATCTGCCAGGTACATGTACATGATATTTAATTAAACCAGCGTCAGAAGATTGGTGTAAAAGCATGATCTGCACATAACCACAGAATAGTCAGTCTTGGCCGAGGCAGGAGGTATGTAGTAGATGATAGACATCTTTTGAGCTTCCCTGAGAATTAGTTTTTGATGAAGCCCTGGCAGCATTAAGTAAAACCAATTTCTTTCAAAGCCCATCACTGAATCTGGTTTTATTTCCTCCTCGTGATGCCTGATTGTTTCTTGATGTAGCTGGTGACCTCTGGTAACCCCATGTGGATAAAAAGATTTATCACTAATGGGTCTGGTGATGATTCAAGATTAATGTTCTGCAGTAAGAAATTGGCTAGGGAAAATATCAGGACACATTCATTAATTAGGTAATCTGCTGACCTACAGCTCACTTTGTAGTATCTTTGAAAGAATATGGTTTCAGACTCAGAATTGAAAAGAAAAACAAAAAACAAGACTGTCATTAATAAGAATGACTTTGTAGGATTAGGAGGGATGCTTACTAATCAGAGAAAGGGTGCCATCACATCCTAGTTCTAACATGTTAAAATTCTGGATCTGGAGAGATGGCTCAGTTGACTGCAAAGCCTGGTGGACTGGGTTTGATTCCCAGTACACACCTAAAGTTCATTCCTGCTTCCTTCTCCTTTTCTCCTTTACAGGGGCTTCTTGCCATAAAACTTTTTCCATCTTGCTTTGGTTTGGATGTGGTTTGCATCCTAAGTCCTAAGGGATTGTATAGTAGAGGCTTGGACCCCAGTGTAGTGCAATTACGATGTGGAATTTTAAAGAAGTGAGGCCTAGTGTAAGGTAATTGGGTAATGGGACCACTGGAAAGAATTCATGCTCTTTTCTGTGTTTTTCAGATTTGTCTCTCACCAAGACCAAATCAGTGCCAGTGCCGTCTCCATTAACCTTCTGAACTTTAAGGTAAACAAACCTCTTTTCTTTATAAGGTAGTGTATGCCAGATATTTTGTCATAGCAAAGTAAAATGGAATCTAGTCCATTCTTAATACTAGTTTCTCAGAATATCTGAATTATTACATTGGTTCTTATTTTGAATGACATACTTCAATTTGATGAATGTGGCTATCAGCAGAAATATGGGTAAAGTAGCAGTACTTATATTTTTATGAGAAGTAAATTTGCAATAAAAATAATAATGGATAAAATCCCAACTGCTGGCACATACAAACAGTCAATCCATAACAGTTACCATTGTTATTACTACTTCCTTCTATTGCTGCTGGAATTCTCTCTTCAGGAGTAATTGAGAAAGTGGAAGGTCGCCTTTACTTGGAAGAGGCCTGAATTCCTAGACATAGATAGAAGGGAAAGAAATCTCCCAGAATCTCAACTTGATCATTAGCCACACTGTCTGTGGCTTCTTGCATTAGAGTTTTGTTATTTGAGGATTTTCATTTGTTTTGTTTTGGGAGGTAGCATTTTGATACACAACCCAGACTGGCCTAAAATTGTGATCCTTTTGCCTCAGCTACCTGAATGCTGGGATTACATGTGTATATCACCATGCCCAGAGGAAAGGGCTGGTGGAAAGTTTTCTGACCTCCTCAGATTAAGGAAATGGTGGCCATGGGACTTCAGAGATTTATTTACTCAGCCCAAAAGAGCCTCCTCTCCAAAGCACTTTTTAGTTTTAAACATTTTGTTTACAAAATCAAAGATTGCACAAGTAGTACAGAGAATACCTTTACCCGGAACATCCAAGTGCTAATATTCATATATGTGCCCCATTTTCTCTTAGCAGATAAAGGAAACATTGCAGGCAGATGTTCCTTTATCCCTGAGCTCTCCAGCACGTGTTTTGTAAATGTAAAAGATTTCCCCCCACAGTATCAGTGCAATTTTTAATCAGGAAAGTACCAGCAATTCACTTTTATTATCAGATTTTGCCCATAGTCTCAGAACAACATACAGGATCAGGATCCAGCATTAGAGTCTGTCTCTGAAATATATTTCTGTGAATGATTATTAAATGACAATTAAGTTCCAGGCAAGAACTGACCAGATTCAGGCAATGGATGAGAGGTCCCTATGAATTAGAGCTCATGTTTACTTCAGGGGTAGCTAACACATGATTTAGACTAGACTTGTGCAGAGATTCAGTATAGACTCAGTAGTATAGGGTCTAACTTCGGCACACACAAAAAAGGAATTTGTCCAATTCCAGTTTCTCATCCTATCTCTTAATAACTCTCTAGCAGGAGAGTTACTGTCTTACTCTGTGTCTTACATTAGAACAGATAGTAGCTGTTGCAGTCAGCTTTCTAGTTGCTGTGCAGAAAGAACCCAAGCAAAAGCGGCTTGTGGAGGAATGGGTTTTTTTGGCTTACGGACTCGAGGGGAGACTCCATCCTGGCAGGGAAAACGATGGCATGAGCAGAGGGCAGGACATCACCTCTGCCACAGCACTGATTTTTTTTCAAACAGCAGCAGGAAGGTGTGCCAAATACTGGCAAGGGGAAGCTGGCTTATAATCCCCATAAGCCCACCCCCAACAACACAGCTCTAGTGAGGTTATAATTCCCGAATTGCCATCAGCTGAGGATCAATCCATCAGAACACATTCAATTGTTTGTGGGGGACACCTGTATCAAACCATGACAGTAGCTTTGGTTGGGTTACTGAAGAAGTGATTAGTGGTTAGTGTTCATAGGGATCATATCTGAAAAATAAAATTTTTAAGATCCCAGAGGAAAACCTCCTGAAGAGGATGACCTGATACGAAGCACATGGGAAAGCTGAAGGTGAAGGTCACTTGAGTGACTCTGCTGGGGACACCTTTGTGGATGTGCACATTGAGGACTTATTCCTTCCTCCATTAAGTGATCTTCTCTTTCTTTATTTTCAAACTAGTTGTGTCAATTCTTTGTAGGATTTGATTTCCGGTGCTGTTTGACATGTTAAGGGGGTGGAGATTATTGACAAAATATGGGCTAGGAATATGATGCAAACACAAACATCAAATCATAGCAGGATGGAGAGGGACCTGAGCAGATCTGAACACCTCCTCTCGGGCCTCTATAATGAGGTGCTGTAGGAGCAGCATGGACCCCCTTCCAGGGTCTGTCTTCGCTTCCTCCTTTCTTGTACTCACTCCCGTTCTTATCTTTTTTCTTTCATCTGGAGATTTTACTGTGCAGATGGTCCTTTTTCAGGTTGGACAATGAATCCTTTCCACCTTTGCTTCTTCTCTGTCACGAGCCCTACCAAGGATGACATTTTCCATTTTTCTTAAATGTCATAAACCACCAGGCTGAGGGACACTGGTACCCCAAAGTAACAAGTCCTGTGAGTAATCTTAGAATCAGCCTTCCTCTATCCACTCCCAGGGAGCCTTGGCCAGAGAAGTAAAGGGAGTTATCATCAAGTTTAATATTCTGATCAAATGAGCTCTTTATCTTGACTCCAAACTTAGCATTGTTTGGGTTCCAAGATGCATTGTTTGAACATATTAGCAATTCCCTGAGTTCACATGGGTGCCTTCTTCCAGAGAAAGCTAGTCAAAGGTGGCTGAAAAATTACCCTGATTTTTGGTTGTTAAAGCAAACAAGCAGCCCCCAGATCAAACAGGGCCTATTAGTTTTACCTCTGCATTTACTTGATTTCTATTCTCTCCTTCACACATTTCGACATGTCTGGAATGTGGTAATGGTTTACATTCAACACATGTTTGTAATGTGGTACCTGCTTTCCTTCTCCTCTACCCTTTTCTTCCCCCTTAGATCAAACAAGCAAGTCAAAAGCTCTCATGAAGAGCCTTCAATGTCCGGAACGATATCCAGTCCCCAAAAGGCAGTTAATGTAGTGCTGGAAGGCACTGCACAGGCTGCCAGGGGGAGACCATCAACAGCTTTCAAATTCGGCCAATTTTCCACTTAGTTAGGGGGACCCCTTGTCTGGAACTTGGGATTCAGGGCGATAGTCACTGGATCCCGTACTCTTGGGATCCCAAGACAAGATGCACTGAGGGAGCGATTGACGGGGAGGCTACTAGAAATAAGACTCTAGGTAAACCAGAGCTGTGTATATTTGTTAACCTATATGGACCACACTCTCCAAAGGAGATTGTGCTTGTATTTTTCAGGATGCAGTGAGAGAGCTGGGGCCCATCTAACCCTAACAACCGACCATAGGCCGATACCTGAGATTCTGGCTGGAGAGGAGCCACCACAGTCATACCGTGGAGGATCCATATGGAATCCCGCAGAGAAGGACAGGAGGAATGAGGGACCCACAGCCACAGACATTCAACCTACACAGGATAAGCCAGTGAGACAGAAACCAACGACCTTCGACACAAAGACCCCTAAACTCACAATCTTAAAGCAGCCTTAATACTCATCCACCACGACTCAGGGAACTATGCGGAAGAGGGGGCGGAAAGATTGTAAGAGCCGTGGTGGGGAGACTGTCCAGAGGCATGGCACCCTACAGCATCAACACAGTTGAGCCAGGAGGTCCGGGCTGAGTACTAGGCTATCCAGGGCCCCCTGCCACAAGGACTGATCCAGATGGTACACAGAGGAGGATATCCAGCTGATTGGGGATGGGGGGCATTGGGGAATTGGGGATAACAGCTCATTGTTTGCCCACTGAATAATGTAACACAGTATGGACAATAAATATATATTTAAGATTTTAAAATAAAGCTCTCATGAAATGCTGGCTTATGGTCAAGGGAATATGAAGACAGTTTTTGGTTCCTTACTCCTGTCCTCAAGAGATACCCTTTGTGATTATTAGCTGGGTGAGCAAGTCATCTATTTAAAAATGCCCTTTTGAGGGGTAAGCATCCCTCCCTCACGAAGACAACAAACTCTGGAATCATCCATGTATCTAAGACATATATACACTATTGCAATCTGCTGACACCATGCTTTTCCAACTTGGGTTTCATTTGAATAATTCCTATGGGAAGACCCAACTGTCTTCCGCAGGGCCTCCAAGACAGAGACAACTTTTAACAACTTTAGCCTGATTTTAATAATGGTTACTACTTATTATGATAATTATTATTATTTAATGTACAAATGGTTGCTTTATTTATCCTTAATAAAAGTGAAATCCAGATGAAATATTTTGTTAAAATAGGAGACGAGGTTGTTTTCACAGCGTCTACGTGCACAGCCATGAGCAAGAGCAGCTGGGATCTAGGATCACATCAGGATTGAGCAGATTATTCTCTGCCTCTGCCCTTAATTTTTCCAAGTTTCAGAACCTGGCTGATGCCTTGCTGAAATGAATGGTTTGATGGCTGCAAGGAGGCTCTTTTCAAATGAATGGGTCATAAAAGATGACACTGTGCCTGAGGTGAGAGCACATACAGAGGGAGGAGCTGTTGACAGGTCACATCAGCAGTGTCCTTGCTCAAGTTGGGTTGGGGGAATTAGAAGAGTCTACTGCTCATGATCAGAGTCACTGGCACCTTCTCAATGCCCTATAAGCAATCTAGGATTATTTTAGCAAATCTTATGGGTGTCACTTTAGATTGCCAATGGACCTCCAGCAGTAACTTAACTGCCAACTAGTCTCCACTGACCAATCCCCTCTATCCATCTTCTTCCATCTTCTTTTTATCTTTAACTCATTTGTTTTTTATTTGAGGGAGAGAAGAAGAGGGGAGGGGAAGGAGAGGGGACAAAGGAGAGGGAAGGGGACTATGGGCATGCTAGGACCTCTTGCTGCTGCAAATGAAGTCCAGACACATGAGCCACTTCATGCATCTGCCTTTCCATGGTACTACTTATGGGAACTCTGGCCATACTCTTGGTTGGCTTTGCAACCAAGCATCTCTAACTGCTGAGTCATTTCCCCAGCCCTCGTTCACTCTTTTCTAAAGTTCATGCTTATCTTCACAAGAACTAAAATCTGACTTTCCCTATAAAATTCTTACTCTAAAAACACGTCTTCATGTCTTCTCTGCCACTTTCTTACTAGCTCTACGATCTCCTGCAAATCTCTCTCCCTCTCTTTCTCTCTCTATCTCTCTCTCTCCCCCCCCTCTCTTTTAATGTTGGCCATTGCCATTTGCATGGCTCATGTGAAAAGGCACAGAAAGCAGTTTAAAGCAATTGTGTTGTCCACAGGCTTCTGCCATGACAGGACCGTCCTGGGTGCTCTTGGGGACTGAATCACTTATGTTGAAGAGTACCTAGTGGAGGCCTGGCGTGTGGCACGCACTCACAAGATAGTAAGGTATTTCCACACCCAAATCAATGGCCATCCAATTCCCAGGCATCACAATTCTTCATGGCTTCTCTTCTAATTACCTCCACCTTGATCAGCTTCATCTTATACTAGACGATGAACTACAGCTCTTTGTCTGACTGTGAGCATCTGGACTCTAGCCACTTCTACACAATATTAATTAAAACTTAGGATGTTGCCTTTTGCTTTTAATGATGACTGAGTAAGAAAAAGAGAAAAGGCCATATGTGCAATGCAGAACATCATTTTATTAAAAAGAACGCCAAACTTGATATTGAGGACCCATATACCACTGTTCAATATATCTCAAACATTTATATAACTAGCACAAAGCCAGAGGAGTGCTAGTCTATGATCATTTGATCAATACTTTGTGAGCAGAGAAGCCTTCAATTTTTTACTTTGCCTTGAGCCTTAGTAAACTCAGGGCCTTTCATTCCTTTCCACTTTTAAAAGGAAAATTGCTTTAATAACTTCTGGTATGATTGTTTTCCTTTTAATTTTTTTAAACTTTAAATAGTAACTTTATTGATTTGCAAAGGGAGAGAGAAAGGGGGGAGAGAGAGAGAGAGAGAGAGAGAGAGAGAGAGAGAGTGAGTTGACACACCAGGGCCTCCAGCCACTGCAAATGAACTCCAGATGCATGCACCACTTTGTGCATCAGGCTTTACATGGGTACTGGGGAACTGGTCCTAGGTCATTAGGCTTTGCAGGCAAGTGCTTTAACCACAGATCAATCTCTCCAGCCCTGTTTTTAATTTTTATTCAAAGTTTGACGTGATGCAGAATTTTGAGTTTTCCATAGTACTAATACTTCTCTTCCTCCTCTTCCCATTCTCTTTCCACTCCTCTTTTCTTGACATGACAGAGAGACAATGTTGTCAGGTTTGGTCCCTGTTTTGAAGTATCTGAGAAAACCAACTTAAAGGAAGAAAAGGATTTTCTGTGCTCATGGCTGCAGAGGTTCCAGTTCACGGTGAGATGACATCCTGGCCGTGGAGATGACTCAACTCATAGCGAACAGGAAGTGAGAGAGGGGTCTTGGGGTCCCAGTAGCCCCTTCAGGAGCATGCAGCCAATGCTTTCACTTCCTTTATGTAGGCCTCACCTCCCAAAAGTTCAGCCACCTTCAGATTGCCATTTTAGCAGAAGCAGCAGTGATCACTGATGAGAAACCCTTGAGATTGGGCTAGTAGTTCTCCATACAGAGGGCTGGGGAGGGTCATCAGACCCTCCCCTGGGATGCCAGCTGACTCTATGCTAGCTGTGTGCAGTGACACACATGGTATTGTGGTGTCAGAGAGCTAGAGTATGTGAAAGGGATGAAGATCAGAGGACAGGGAGCTTGCCATCCATTCTGCAGTGAAACTTAAAAAATTTAAAATATACTTATTTCTTTATTTGTAAAGAGAGGGTGGGGAGAAAATGGTTATGCCAGAGCTTCCTGCCACTGTGCTGCATATGAACTCCAAATGCATGCACTTTGATAAGGCTAGTGTCTTACCAGTAGTTACTGCCAAAAAGAAACTTCTCTGACCAAACATGAGAACAGCACTATCTATGCACATAGGTATAATGCGGTGTCTGCTGTGGGGGTCATCTAGGCTCCTGTGAGTACCCCATTGCCCATGCTCTATAAGGAAGCCCCCTCAAAAAACTCACTGGTTCACCAAGGTCAACTTTGATGGAATTGTCCTTTAGTCTGTTGTTGGTGTCCTTTGGAGAGGACCAGGTATTCAACATCCTGCTTAAAAAGCTTCTTGTAGCAATAAAGAATTGCAAAAATTAAATAACCAAAAATAACCAGTCACACAATGGGCTAATGAAATGATTAGGTAGTTCTCAAAAAATGAACAAATGATCAATAAGTATTTTGAAAATAATTCAACATTTCTAGCCATTTGGAAAGCGCAAATTAAAGCCACTTTGAGATACCATCACCCCCATGAGAATGGCTCTAACTGACAACAAATCCTGGGGAGGGTGTGGGGGAAAATACCTTTATTAATTGCTGTTGGAGGGCAAATTAATAGAGCCATAGTGGAAATCAGTGTGAAGGTTTCTCAAAATATTGGGAACAGAATTCACGGATGATTCAACTCTCCCATTCCTGGGCATAGACACAAAGGACTTCATATCTTATAAAGATACTTGCACACTCATGTGTACTGCTGAATTCACAGTAACAAGGAAAGGGAACTAGCCTAGATCCACTAACAAATGACCAGATAATGAAAACAGAGTGTATATAAATATAAATATATATAGTGTAATTTTATTTAGCAGTGAAGGAAAACACAATTATGAAATTTGCAAGAAAATAGATAAAAGTGGCACAAATTATATTGTCATGTGACAAAAACTCAGAATGACCAAAACTGTATGTTCTTTTTTAATGTGTGTCTTAGCTTATAATGTTTACATACATAGATAACAACAAACATGGATAAAGCCTAAAAATCTAGAAATGAGATCAAGGGAGGGTAGAAAGAGATGCTGAGGAAGTGGGAGAAAGAAGACAGGACATATGCGACATAAAAAACAAGGGAGATTCCAAGGTATTTGATTTTTTTTTTTAGGCTATAGAAAATGGGACAGTCTCAAGGGAGATGAGGAATACTGGGAGCCAGGGGAACAGGGAGATGAAGAGAGGAGAATCAAATCAAATGAATTGTGGTTGAAAATGTCACAAAGATACCCAATACTTTGTATGCTAATTTTAAAAGTAAGTTAATATATGCATGTACATATTTATAATAACATGTTCTATGTGTTTATTTGCTATGAATCATTGTGCTGAAATTTGCCATGTTTTAGTTCATAAGTCCCACAACAATCTAAAATGAGTATTACTCGTAGCTATATTTTACAGATCAAGAAGCTGATTCTTAGAAAAAGACAAAAGTTACTCTAAATTACACTGCCATGAGTTGGGCCCTGAGTCATCCATTTGAAACCTCAACCCACAATTATATCAGGAGGTCTTGGGAGGAAGTGAACTCATTGGCTCTTCCAGCATTCTGTTCTGAGAGCCAGCAGGGACCCACAGGATTCAGTTGAGCAGCTCTGCAGTGTGAGGACCATCCAGACCCAGGGAACTCCATACTCCTGCCACACCCTAACTGTGCATTACACACTGAAGAGTTTGGCAATGACCCGTGAGCTAAAGAGCCATTCAAATGAATGACATTTGCCTACAACCAAACACAAGCTGAAACCATGGGAATTTATCTCGCCATCTGGGAAGTCCAAGAAGTCAGCATTGACATTAATATCTGATAAGGGCTGCTTTCCACTTCTAAGATGGTGCCTTGCAGGAGCATCCCTGGAGGGGAGGATTGCTGGTCCTCACATGGGGAAGGAGCATTAAGGGGAAAATGTGCTTCCTTTAGCTTCTAGACATTTTTAAGGGTGCTAAATGATTTGGGAGAGTGGGGCCCCCATTACTCAATCACTTCCTATAGGTCATATCTCCTAACATCTTTGCACTGGGGATTAAATTTCTTTATGAATTTTGGAGGGGCTCCTGCCCTTCACGCCATGACACTGACAGTTATAGTAAGTACAGAGAAGGTATTTTAAGGATATTTTTATTTACTTATTTGTAAGGAGGGAGGGAGGGGAGAGAGAGAGAGAGAGAGAGAGAGAGAGAGAGAGAGAGAGAGAGAATGAGAGAATGAGAATGGGCATGCCAGGGCCTATTGCTACTGCAAACAACTCCAAATGCATGCACTACTTTGTGCATCTGGCTTTGCTTTGGTATTGGGAATCAAACCCAAACTGTCATGCTTTGCAAGCAAACACCCTTAATGGCTGAGCCATCTCCCCAGGCCCCATAAAACATATTTTTTAGTCTAGCTGCCTGGTGAAGGGTTTACCTAATCCTTGTCATGTCTCTTACCTCCTATAAATCTGACTCCAAGTCAAGTCCATTACTTTTTTTTTTTTCTTTTAAAAATCTTCTACCACCTTCACTGTCCTTTCTAGCAGTCCACAAAGTCGAGCTGCTTGGAAGCTATATTGAAATTCAAAGAATGAAATGAGAATGGCCTTTTCAAATATGTCCCCAAATAAACTTGAAATCAAATCAGTCCAAACAATTGTACGACAAATGTCATTAGATTCACAATTATATTTGATTCATAGGTCTTTTATTTCCCCAAATGAATTTTAAGAATGATTTCTAATTAGGCAGAGATAATATTGTCTTAAAATTTATTCAGTGGTTCAGAAGACAAACAAGAAATAGAGAAAATGACAAAGATTTTTTTGGTAAAGAGGGAAAAAATAATCTCAAACCATCAACATGCCAAATATTTATTTTCCCTCAGAAACAAAGTTATTGATTTCCAAATAAAGAAACCATTTAGAGCCAAGACATGCCATTTGAATCATAATTGCTTTTTCTTGCTTAGCTTAGAATAGAAGAACATACACAATAAAAATGTTAGCAATTTTAGAAGCAAACATTTTGGGTGTGATACATATCAAACTAAAAATATTCTAGCATAATGAAAACGAGAGCATGGTTGATGCAGTGTCGGTCAGATACTTCAGTTTGCTTGTCATACAAACATTTAGCAGAAAAAAAAACATGTAGATTTAGGTCCGGCACACCTGTCCACCCAGAGATTCCTCCCAGCCCATGGTTGCTATGCCAAAGCAAAGTTGTGCATATTGTTTCTAGAACATACAGAATTCCAGTGGTTCAGAATGACAGAAAACTCCAGATTTTTATCTCACAAGCAAAGACAGATGTAACTCAGAATGTGTGTACCATTTGCAAGTTAAAGAGGAAGCCCTTAATCAATGCTTTCAGAGTCGTTTTGTTGATGCTAGACTATTAATGACTCTAATTTGTATGAGAAATGTTTCATTTTATACACAACCCTTCATAAACTTTGCTATAGACTTAGGATGAGTCATTCAGCTAAGTGCTTAACTGACTCTGTCAACCAAGTCGTGGTCTGTAGCCTGGAAATTTCCAGACTAAGTTCAGTGTGATATTAATTGGTTAGGATACTAAAAGAGGGTACTTTAAAAACAACAACAAGAAAATAATCAATGGTCTACTATTCTTGGAAATAAAGAGCGAAATAATGTACTTCTATGTTGGTCAAATACAGATTTGGTGAAAACCAAGCCTATATCTGTTTAATCTTTTCCTTCATTAAGAAAGCACTGAAAGCCTGTACTCAGACTCCATCATAGTTTCAGGCCAAAAAAAGTGGTGCATCTATATTCTTTCATTCTTTTTAAAAATATCATTATTATCCATAATTAGATACATTGTATGAGCAAATCTTATGATGGTACCCTCATTTCCCTCCTCCCTGTCCCCAATCCACTGGGTATCTTCCTCACTGGGCATACTGGATCAGTCCATGGAGTAGGGGGTTACAAATTGCTCTAGAGGTAGCCTGTTTCCCTGCCACCCTTTGTGTGTTGTTGCTAAGGGGGGCAATGTCTCTGGATATTCTCCCCCACCATGGATCTTACGATCTTTCAGCCCCTCTTCCACTCAGTTCCCTGGTGGATGACTTTTAAGTCTGCTTTATTGTTGAGATCTTAAGTGTCTCTGGACTTCTGCTTTGGGTTGTGTTGGGTATCATCAGTATCTGTCTCCATTGACCTTTCACGGGTTATCTGACATGCTGTGGTGATAGGTCTCTTGTTTATGTCACCATTTTCTCATAGGTTTCATTTGGGCCCTGTATGATAGGCCAGGGGTGGTTTATCTCCTGCCATGATGTCAGCCATCATCTCATGTCTTGTTGGTGGAATTGGGTTGTCCCCAGCTCTCTTGCTGCCTTCTGAAAAATACAAACAGAATCTCCATTGGAGAGTGAGATCAGTATAGGTTAAATGAGACAAACATTGCTAATTTGGCAAGATT
>PVHP010030648.1:0-21567 GCA_004024765.1 Zapus hudsonius | reverse complement strand
CACACACACACACACTGGCTACTTCTTGTAGAACCCATAGTCCCCTAGTCCATGGACTGTTCCAGGAATCCCACCGAGGAGGGCCCTCTGTGGGTTGGGGAAATGGGGGTACCAACACAAGACTTGTTCACACAGTGTTTCTACTACCAACAATAAATAAATTTAAAGAAAACAAATGAAAAATGAGAGTTTGGGGCTTTGTTATGCACACTGAGTGAAGGCTACAGTAACAGAATGTTGAAAGTGTCATTTTCATATCATTTCCAAACTGGGGAGATAACTCAGTGGATAAATGGCTTGTTGCTCAATCTGAGTACCCCAGTTCAGATCCCTATACCCCATATAAAACCTTGAAACCTTGACTGGCTTCTGTTATTCAGGACATTTAACACAAGAGGGCAGGAGTGAACAATAGACTACAGACCATGCCTCAAGTAAGGTAGAAGGTGAAGTCCAACACCAGAAAAGTTTTCCTCTGACCTACTACACACACACACACACACACACACACACACACACACACACACACACACACACACACACACACACACACACTATGGCACACACGTGAATGTGCACACACAATTTTTTTAAATCATCATTCATTTTATTCATTTTTAAATAAGGGACAATTTAAAAGTAGAAAAATCAATCCTTTTGTTTAGAATACTGTTTTTCAAATTCTGACAAATATAATCATGTAATGAGCACCAAAGATTTGTTATTACCCTTTAACCATCACCAGCTCTCCTCACCCAATCCCCTGCCATATGTACCATATCCATTTCCAGGGCAGCATATAAACTTCATTCCATATTTTAAGTTTAACTTCTTTTATTGAGTATCATGGATCTGAAGTTCATCTGTTTCCTTGTGTCTGTTGGTTCTCTCCCATTAGTTGCAGGAGCTGTATGTAAGCTGTATGGATGTACCCATAGCCTGTTTATCCTGTCCAAAGTCAGTAGACATTTGTGATGTTTCATTTTGTGGATTATGAAAAAGGCCAGTTTAAATATTCATGAGTCTAAATGATCTATTTCCTTGCAAAAAGACCCAGTAGAAAACTGCTTAGTTGCAACGGAAAAGTATATTTAAGTTTATAACAGATTACCCAATTATTTTCCATAGAATCTGAACTTTTGCCTGGCTGCTTGAATTTGTAGTTTACAGGACCCCCTGCTTGGTCACACTGTCAATGACTTTTTTTTAGCTGCTTTATGTTGAAAATGATGCCAACTCAGAGGACTTCCATTCCATTCTTACCTGAACTGAGAACAAATTCAAGTCTGTGACTTGAAGACCATAGACCATAGAGGGAAGCATATGTTCTCTGCTAAACGGAGAGGCTATATACATCAAAAAGACTTTTAATTGTATATGTTTTTCCCTTTTGATCATTGTTGTTCTAACTTACTCTTGGTTAGAGAACCTGCTCCTTTACAGATGACTATGAATACCATGGGGACCCAGATCTATCAGAATGACAAGGGAAAACCTAGTGGGAAACAGGTCACCTGTATCACATCCTCCAGGGTCCAGGAAGCATTATAGAAGAGACAAATTAAATATGAGAGCTGCTCTTGTGGCTAGCCAGAGAATATTCTCCAGGAAGATGGGGATAGAAACATGAGGAGACTCAAAACTGGGGTATATTGCTTTAATTTTATTCTTGATGACTGACACACATAGTTATTTTATAGTAACCCAGGAGTATAGAAGTTTACCTAATATATCTGTTACCTTCTCATTGCTAAGATAAAATGTTGACAAAAATTAGTTAAGGAAAGAAGAGTACATTTCAACTTATACTCTGGGTTATAGTCCATCATGGTGAAGAATGCATGGCAGCAGGAGCTGAGGCAGCAGCTGGTCACTTTTAGCACAGTGAGGAAGCAGAGAGCACTGACTGCTGATGCTCAGCCAGCTCACTCCTGTTTATTCTTCCCAGGACTCCAGCCAATAGAATGACAATGCCCATAGTTAAGGTGGTTCTTCCCACCTTAATTAACCCAATTAAGATAATCCAACACAGGCCTGAACAGAGGCTAACCTAATCTAAGAATCCCTCATGCTTCATTCTATCAAGTTAGTTGCTAAAAATAAACACCATCATGTGTAAGTTTTGGGAATTAAAGCAATATATTAGACACTTGTTTGAGCACAGGACTTTCTGAAAATGATGCCAACAACTCCAGAAAATAACAAAAGGGACTAATAAATGGGATTATAAGAAATTAATAAATTTATTTACAGCCAGGAAAACAATAGATTAAACAGACAGTCTATTTACCCACACTCTTGCCTGCATTTGTTGTTAGTTTTAAAAAAAATATTTTATATATATTGGGAGAGAGCTAGAGAGAGAGAGAGAGAGAGAGAGAGAGAGAGAGAGAGAGAAAGAAAGAAAAGAGTGAGTATGGGCATACCAGGGCCTCCTGCCACTGCAAACAAACGCCACTGCATGTACAACTTCTTTGTGCATCAGGCTTGACATGGGTACTAGGGAATCAAACCTGGGCCATCAGGCTTTGCAAGGAAATGCCTTTAATTGCTGAGCCATCTCTCCAACCCCAGTTTTCTTGATGATACCCATTCTGACTGAGGTAAGATGGTATCTCAAAATATTTTTAATCTATTTAAAAACTATGTTTATTTGGAAAATATTTGAATTTCTAAATACAAAAGTTGGCTATTAGAATTCAAAGTTAAGCTTTTTTACAGTTTTGTTTTTTAAACACTTTTATTGGAATAAAATTATATATATATATATATATATATATATATATATATATATATATATATATAATATGCTCAGCATCATAAGTTATTAGAGAAAAATCATGAAACCAGGATGACATTCCCTTTTATGCATTGGGTATTCTCCTCAGTCAGGTTCTTACTTTCTTTCCACCACCTCCTCTGCCAATTTCCCTGAGTCGTGGTGGGTGAGTTTAAAGTTTGCATAATCATTAGGTTCTTAGTCTCTGAATTTGTGTTTTGGACTATTTTGGGCATCCTTGGTGTCTATCTCTGTTATCCTTCCCTAGGATATCTGCCTTTCTGGGGGAATAGCTCTTTTGCTCATCACATCACTTCCTTAGAGGTTGTGTTAGGGCTCTAAATGGGGAGTTTGAGGTGGTTCGTCTCCTGCTTGGGTGCCCTCATCAACTCAGGTTCACTTGGTGGAATTCGGTTGTCCACAATTCTTGTTGATTTATGAAACATGTAAACAGAATCTCCAGCAGAGAGTGAGATCATTATTGGTTAATTGAGACAAATATTGCTAGTTTGGTGAACATTTGAAGGGTGTAGCCTTTCTGAAGACCTCTGGTCAGTGAGGATGTCCCCTTGGAGATGGGGTTCTTAATCCTCATTCAAGGTTGCCTTGGATCCCCATACCAGTCAAGGGTTCCCTGCCACTGAGCAGATCTCATGGCCAATTAGCCAGCTGTTGATTACCTACCGAGGTTGAACACCATTATTGCACAGATGGACACTTCTTGTCTTGCTTATCTGTGCCATATAGCAGTGTATTCTGCATTTTCAGGCCATTGGTCAGTGTAGCTTGAGGATGTCCCCTGCTTTCTCGGAATATCATTGGTCTGGTTCCCCTGGCAGCTCGTGCAACATCTTCCAGCATTACACAGGCTGCCCTTCTGGGAGCTGGATTTGTTTCTGGATTCAGCAGGGTCTCTCAATGTTTGTGATAGCAGTCTGTGGAATCTTCACAAATAGGTTCTTATCTTTTGCCTGAGATGGGGTATTTGAGAACTGTGACGAAAGTTTGTCATATTTTAGGGACCAAGTAGGTCACTTCGATCAACAGCTCATTGTGGGCAACAACTATTTACTGGATTGAGCATCTGAAGGTCAGCATCATTTGTACTAGAGGTAGGCTTCCACCCCCACCCCCACTTTGGGGCCCTTGTTACCATATGATACCCCCAGCTACCTAAGAAACTTGTAGAGAAGAAAGGATTCTATGGAGTCAGATTACTGTGAGTTCAGATTAGTTTATATCTCCCCCCTCTGTCATTTCCTCCAGCCCCCATTTCCTTCTATCCCCTTTGTCTCCTGAATCACTGGCCATGGTTGCTTACTGTTCAAGCTTAACCTGATTAGGGGCCACAGATGAGGGAAAATAAGTGGCATTTGTTTCTATGTTCTTATGTGAGTTCACAGAATATGATCTGTTCCAAGGCCATCCATTTTTCTTTGAATTTCATTATATCATTTTTACTCACTGCTATGTAGAATTCCATGGTGTATATATTCCACATTTTTGATATCCATTCGTCCAGCAATGGGCATTTAGGTGGGATTCCAATTCCTGGCTATTATGAATTGAGCCAGTATAAATATGGTTGTGCAGATATCTCTGTGCTGAATCGAAGAATCTTGAGGATAGACGCCCAGTGGAGGGATTTCTGGGTCAACTGATAGTTCTAGATCCATCCTGTTCAGAAGCCTCAACACTGTGTTCCATATTGGTTGTACCAGTTTGCATTACCACCAGCAATGGATGAGGGTTTCTTCTTCCCCACATCCTTGCCAACATCTATTGTTGGTATATTTTTTTAATGATTGCCATTCTGACTGGATGAGGTGGAATCTCATTGTTGCTTTCTAGAATCCTTCACCACTAGAGTCAATAATTCAGAAGACAGAACCTCAGATAAAACAGAAGAGAAGATAGGGAAATCAGAAACTTGAATAAGTTCAAAAAGCATGTGAACAAAATATGAGGGATCTCTTGAAAACCCTTAAGAGACCAAATCTCTGGATCTTGGGGATACAAGAGGGGGAAGAAATCATAGATAACATATTTGACAAAAATATTGAGGAAAATTTCCCCACTTTAGCAAAAGAAAGTCCCATTCAGATACAGGAAGCACACAGAACATCAAATAGACTGGACCAAAGAAATTCCCCCCAGATACATCATAGTAAAAACCCTAAGCATAGAAAGCAAAGAGAGGGTTCTAAAAGCAGTGAGGGAAAAACAGCAAATCACATATAAAGTCAAACCCATCAGAGTCACATCCAACTTCTCCATGGAAGCCATGAAAGTGAGAAGGGCTTGGAATGGAGTACTTCAAAGACTCAATAACTATGGCTTTCTACCAAAACTAATGTATCCTGTCAAAGTTTCCCTATAATGGAAGGAGGAAGAAAAATATTACATGATAAAATTCAACTCTACTACTATAGACATAAAACCGAACCTACAGAGAATTCTTCATGAAATATTCCACACAGAAGAGCCAAGCAACCAACCCCAAGAGCCCTCTAGAGGTTGGCATAACAATCAAGCCTAGAGGAGACATCACAGAGGCATCTCATCAAAGCTCATAAACCCTTCACCATGGCAGGGATTGAGTCAAGCCTCACAGTTATAACTTTGAATATTAATGGTCTCAACTCTCCCCTAAAAAGACACAAGCTAGCAGAATGGATCAAAAAATGGACCCTTTCCTCCAAGAAACTCAACTCATCTCTAGAGACAAGAACCTCCTCAGAGTGAAAGATGAAAAACGACATTGCAAGTGAACAAAAATAAAAAAAAAACAAACAAGCAGCAGTTTTACAGTTCTTTATAAATTCTGAATTATAACCTCCTGTGTACACATCCCTGTGTACCAACAAGTGAGGGAACCTACATGAAGATATCACCTAACCAAAATGGATGACTGCCTGAAAAAGTGGAAGAAAGTTAATCTCAATATGTAGAAATTGTTTCTGGGCAAGATGATTGCCTACTTACAATGTGGTGACCTTTATTTTTTTTTAAAGAACCTTTTACTTATTTTGATTGGATCATAAAAAGCAAAAAAAAAACTGTTGCTTTTTTTTTTCAAATAACATCAAATCCTGGGAGAACCAAGATCCATCAATAAGACAAGCAAAGAGCCAACTGCCTAGCACAAGACAAGCTACTGCAAGCACATTTGCCAGAGCCTAGCAGAAACTAAAGAGAAAGTAGTGATTTCAACATGAGGGCTACTTTCCCTGCAAATCTAATAACCAGAAGTCCAGAGGTTGCAGACAGCACATTCCTATAGTAGACTTATAACACACCCACCAAGACTCAGAAAACATTGTGGAAGAAGGGAGTACATAGGCATATGAAGTCGGGCATCCTTTGTGATGACCAGGAGCAGCAGTCCATTGCTGGTCAGGGCCAGCATGTAGAGGGCTGTGCATGTGGCCCTGAGCAGCTCAGGAGAGGCACTGCCATTCAGAACCCCCACCAAGATGAAGCTGCTGCTCCAGGTGGAGTTCTAGAGCTCCATTCTGTGAACTTC
The DNA here is from genome assembly GCA_004024765.1 of Zapus hudsonius. NCBI lineage: Eukaryota > Metazoa > Chordata > Mammalia > Rodentia > Dipodidae > Zapus > Zapus hudsonius. Next base: position 15,262 of record PVHP010030648.1, on the reverse strand, counting down.
CTTTACTTGACTTGCCTGGAGACAAACAGGACAGTGAAATTTATTGACTATGGGCTATTGCTTTGTAACATCAATGACACCTTAGACTCCAGTAAGATAATATCTTTCCCAATAATAAAATGACTTCTTGATGTCTAAATTTCTGACTCTTAATTATATCGTGATTAAAAGCTCCATCTAAATTAAAAAGAGGTGCCATTAAGACTTCACTTCATGAAAATGTTTCATGACATTAAACCTGAACAATTGTCATTCATGAATTATTAAATTAAGATTTAAGAACCATTCAGACACACATGCAAATTAATGTAATATTTGCCCATTAGCTTAAACATCAAGTTTTTGTTTTTCTATATTTTCTTCATTACTTTTTTGTCTTGAAAAGGTCTCTTACTATGTAGTCCAGGGTCTATTCACATACATGATCCTCCCACATCAGTCTCCCAGGTGCTGGGATGTCCATCCTGTCCATCTGTTTTTCAATATTCATTAAGTTCACATTTGTTTGTTGCACTTAAGAACCTCTGGGTTTCTATTTTTAACTCTTTTGGCTATCCTCACTGTCTGTCTCCCAAGCTGTCATTTTTGTGGTTTGTTCTTTAAAGATATTTCTGGATTACCAGGAGACAATTAAGTGTGCCAATTTGGATACTTAACACAATTTTGAGTTTCCCGTAGATCTCTATACTATATATGTATACTCTTTTTGCTTCAATTATTTTATTGGGAGTTTTTGGAGGTAACTTCCTTTAGCTTTTAACATATCATCGATATTTATCAATGAAAGGTCAGTTGGGCAAACATATTTTAGTTATGCAGTTGTATCTCCTTGGCATCTTTATTTTGGTGCATTTATGTATATGGCGTGAGTTTGTATGTTCATATGTATGTGGACACATGTGTATGCCAATATGAGAACATGTGTGTGCAAATACATGTTGAGGGCAAAGATCAACATGGCAGGGAAACTTCCTCCAGGAAGGACTTTAAAATCTTCAAACTCAATGTGAAAGATCTCTATTCACAGAGAGCAAGCTATATGGTTGCTACCACCTCCCTACTCAATGACCTTTCCTCCTCAATACTTCCATTTATAATATCTCTTAGAAGCAGGGCTCAGCAGAATCTCTGTCCTTCTAGGCATTGCTATACTTAGCCATGTAGAGGAGTCTTCTTTCCATGCATAGAGTGATGGTATAAAAACACAGGTGCAATAATCCATTGGGACTTTCCTACAATGGCTTCCTTTTTGTTTCTTACATTCAAGAAATGTATAATGGCTCAAAAGTATGGTTGTGGATATGGTCAAAATTCCTATTAAACATGAAACGTGGTCAGAGATGCAAGCCTGTGTCAATTAGCATTCCAATGGCATTTAACATGTGCTGATAGAAATTAGGAAGAATTTAGTGAGAAGAAAGGGAAGTCTGTATGAATGCACTAAGGAACTTCCACCTCAAGAATGAGAATGGAATTCAAAGTAAGGAGGAGAAGAAAGATAAGAAGGGGCACACCAGTAATGTGTGGTGTCTAGAAGACAGGAGAAGGAAATAGTTACAGAGGAAGAAAATATTCACTGTGCCAACAGGCTAAGGATTGAAAGATAAATTAAAGGAAGCAATTGTTCTTTGTAGCAATAAATGAATTTGGTTACAACAGGCTTATTGAGAAGACAGATCTTGGTTGGGAATGTGCTCATGTGAACAGAAGACTAGCACAGAAGAAGCTGGATATCAAAACTCCCTTTGCTGAGCTGGAGAGATGGCTCTGAGCCTCAAGTGCTTGACTACAAAGGCTTCCCGCCCAGGTTTAATTCCCCAAAACCCATGTAAAGCATGTTTCTGTGATCTCACTTGAGGGCATTACGTCTGACATTTGTAGTCTGGCAGTTATTTGAATAGCAAGAGATCCCTGTGTCAAAGAAGGTGGTACATGGACACCTTAAGGTTGTCCTCTACCTTCTAGGCATAAGCTACAGCATTTTTGAATGCATGAATTAACAAAAAAATTAAAAAGAAACTCCTATTGTGACTTTTTAATCCATGACAATAACTGAAAGTGCTTATGATGGAGCAAATGAATTCATTTGTATTTTTAGGATCATAATCCAAGAAAATGAAAGAAAAATGCTTCAGGAAAAATGATTATGCGGGCACAAAATTTGGGGGATGTCAGTGACATTGGACTCTAGGGTGCTAGTGAAGCTTAGCAGTTGATAGGCAGGTGTAATGAGGGAAGCCAGTGTAAGCTGTTGAAGGATAGATGCAGGTGTGTGGGACACACGTAGAGGTCTGTAGCTGAATGCTCTGTTTTAAATGAAGTATGGGGCAAGATGAGACCAAAGGTAACAATCATTTTTTAAAGGCAACATAAGTAAGTTTTGATATGTAGTAGCATATTTTGTTCTGAGTAGCAACGCTGAGTCTTAAAAACTGCCCACATTACAAATTAATTTGGAAGATGAGTGTACTTATGATCCCATTGCCAGTAGATAATAGGATTAATATCTTCAGAAAGAATGAAGAGGGGAAAGATGCTAGAACTGAAAAGATAGCCCAGATATGGATTATCTGTTACTAGACAGCCAGTTTAAGATATATTCTAACAAAACACAAGCTAAAGAAGAATGTAGAGCAAATTAATTGGAAATGGAAAGATTATTTAGAAATTTTACTAAGGAGGATGTTTTTAAAATGATTTATTTATTGACATATATGTGTGTGCACTTATTAATATAAACATACACAAAACATAATTTAACAGTTATGAAATAACTACTTACATTACTGACATTTACATAATGTAAAAATAGATAGACCACAAATTAGAAGTTCCAATCATGTGAGAGTTAACTTTTGTGATGTAATCCGTATTTCAAATACCTAGATGTCCCTTAATTATATAAATCAATCTTCACAACAATACTATGGAATAAATCTTCTATGACTCTCCATTTATAGCTCATAGAAGGTAGTTCTAAAAGACTATGTTCAAAGTTGTACAAGAAACTAAGCTGCATTGAATTTGAACCCCTGTGTTCTCACAGCTGATGGAAGGCTCTTTATCTTTGCTCTGCACAGTCATCATACACTACAGAGGGAAATGCGCCTTGCTGTGTACCAACAGATGAGAAAATTTTCTATGTTAAGATATGAACTCAGCACAATGAGTGCCTGCATAATAATGAAAATACTTCATCTAAATGTGTAGAGATTATTTTTTAATAAGGAGATATTACATGAACTTTTCCCACTTCTAGCATACTGACATTATTTTTGAAAAGAACAACTTTTTAATTTATTTTAAGTGATACATAAAGACACAAAATTTTATATATTAATGGTGTACCATGTTGTATTTCCATACACTTATCTATTTTATGTTATATAAATCAGATTAAATATGTTTACCTCCTCAAATATTTATCATTTCTTTGTGGAGAAAACTTTAAAAATTCTTCTAACTTTTCAAAATTTATTATGAGTTACTGTTATCTACCATCACAATGTTGTGCAATAGTACAGCAGCACCTATTGCTCCTATTTTATCTTAACTAAGCACCCATTGGTCAATATTTCACCATTCTTCTCTCTCAACCCCAACTCTACTCATTCTTGGTAACCACTGTTCTATTTTCAATTTCTATGAGATCAACTTAAGTTCCTTTTAGTATTATAAATAAAGCAGTTATAATGTTGTTCTATTTAGGATTAATAAAAACAAGAAAAATTTTAGACAATTTCCACAAACAATAATAACCTTCAAAGAGTACAGATGCACACACACACACACACACACACACACCATATGCATGCACCATCCAAGCAATGGCTTCTGTTTGAGGATTCATAAAGACTGTTACTTGGAAAGAGGGAAAGATTTATCATGATGCAAACTTATAAAAACTGGAATTTGAATTATTGATATTATTTTTTGCAAGAATAGTTGGTTTAAAATTTGTGCAAATGTCAAGAATCCTCTCCCATTGATATCAAAGCCTTACATAGTCCATCCACTTGAAACTATTTTTTTTTTTCTGATTGCTAAATTGGTTCAATATGAACTAAGAAGCTAAGGGGCCAGGTCCTAGTTGAGAACACTGTTTAAAATCTCTAACCTAAGCAGTTGCTTTGGAAAATGGAAAATAACTTTTATAGAGAATAACAATATTTTTAAGCTGTGTTCACATCTATAAAATACCACATATTTATAGAGCATTTAACAAGGATATTTACATTCCATACTTCTTTATACACTGACGATTTTACCATCAGTATTGCATTCATAGGAGACATATTTTGACTTTCACAAGGAATTAATTTTAAAATATCTGTATTAGAACTACCTAGAATAGAGGCTGGAGAAATGTCTCAGTGGTTAAGGCACTTGCTTGCAAAGCCTGATAACCTGTGTTTGATTTCCCAGGACCCACATAAAGCCTGATACACAAAGTGGCACTTGTGTTTGCACTTTGTTTGCAGTGGCAAAAGCCCTGATTTGCCTATCCATATTCTCTCTTTCCACTTAAAAAATATATTTTTAAAAGAACTACCTAGGATGTAGATCGTGCTGTCAACATATGTTTTCCCAGGACCCTCTTCAAAGCCCCCAGAACTTCTTTATTCCGCAGGCTGTAGATGAGGGGGTTCAAAGCTGGAGTGACAACTGTGTAGAAAACAGAAATGATATTGTCTTGCTTGGGAGTGTGAAAGGAAGTGGGCAGGACATACATGAATGTGGCAGCCCCGTAGAACATCCCAACCACAGTCAGGTGGGAAGAACAGGTGACCAGGGCTTTCTTCCTCCCCTCATTTGAGGGCATGCGGAGCACAGTGAATAGAATCAGGGTATAGGAGGCCAAGATGACAGCAAGAGGAGGAATAAGAAACGTTACACCCATCACATAAACCATGAGTTCATATCTGGAGGTGTCTGCACAGGCCAACTTCAGCAGAGGAGGGATCTCACAAAGCAGGTGTTCAATTTTCCGAGCTTTGCAGAAGGGATAGTGCATGGTATACACTGTATATCCCAGGGCACTCAGAGATGCCAGGATCCATGAGGTGGTCACCATGAGCCAGCAGACCTTTGGACTCAGGAAGACCATATAACTCAGAGGATAGCAAATGGCCACGTATCTGTCATAGGCCATGAAGGCAAGAAGCAGGTCCTCTGCACCACCCAGTGTCAGTGCCAGGAACATCTGCAAGGCACAGCCTCCAAAGGAGATGGTGTTGTCTCTGAGCAGAAAATCCACGACAGCCTTGGGAGTGACAACGGAAGTGAAGAGGAGGTCCATGAGAGAGAGCTGCCCGAGAAGGAGGTACATGGGCACGTGGAGCCGGGCATCCATTGTGATGACCAGGAGCAGCAGTCCATTGCTGGTCAGGGCCAGCATGTAGAGGGCTGCAAGTGTGGCACAGAGCAGCTCAGGAGAGGCACTGCCATTCAGAATCCCCACCAAAATGAAGCTGCTGCTCCAGGTGGAGTTCCCAGGCTCCATTCTGTGAACTTCTTGTAATTGCCTGAACATAGATGGAAACAGATGGCTCAGTGAAATTTAGAGAATATAGACCCTGGTTTATGTCATTAATGACCCCTGAGCATGTCCAATATGACTCTAGTAAGGTAGTATCTTCTCACTTATAAACAACTTGACTTCTTTATTTTCAAACTTTTTAGTTTTAATTATATCTTGATTTTAAAAAAGGTCAATGTAAATAGAAAACATGTACCAGAAAAATAGCTACACCTTAAGAGGTCACCTCCTGAAAGTATTATTCAGGCTGAGCAAGTGCCATTCCAGAAATATTATCTCTCTTATGATTTAAGAACCGTTCATCAATGTGTGCACTTTAATGTAACATTTGCCTAATGGCTTCAACATCTGTTTATTTTTCTGCATAGGTGTTTTGAATATGAAATTCCTAGCTGACACATGTATTTTCAATGAAGCTGCTCTTTCCATGGTTTCCCATTTGTTTTGTTTGTTTTCAAGAAAATGGTCTTTCTCTATAGCCCAGGGTCCCTCAACCTCCTAAGTCCCCTGCCACAGTCTCCCAATGCTGAGATTGCAGATATACAAGCACCATCCTACCCAGCCCTTTTTCTACATCCATTTGTTTGTTGCACTAAAGACTACAGACACGAGTCTCCTTGGAAAAACACGTTTTTGTCTATTTCAGTTACATCTGTTATTCATCCCCCACAGTCTCCAGGAACCTGAGAGGATTCTAGACTTAAAATAAACAATATTGTGTTTGAGAAAGTGTTACTTTTAGAGATAAATCATTATGATCAATATGAACATGTTTTTTTTCTTGTTTGTTTTATTTTATCACATAATGATGCAGTATATGCCTGGGAAGACACAGAAATGAGAACAGATGAGTCACCTTTCAGAAAGAGGAGCCTGTTTTTGTTTGCAAGAAATGATGAAAGAAGCAATAGAGCAGCTATTTTGTGGCATCATCATTGTTGTGATCCTATCATCAATCTGTTCTCTAACCTTGATATGTTATCTCTGTCCTATATGTCCAGAGCACTTGCACCATATAGAAGGAACACACGGATGGGCAGAAAGATGGTGCATTGTACCAAAGTCATGGAGACTCAAACAGAGGCAGGAGTCTAACAATAATAGCAGCCATTGCTGTGTCTCATGGATGAAGAAGGTAAAGCCAACTCTAATCATGGAATTAAAGAGGTGAAGAAAAGAATATGAAATATATGTCTGCAAAACATTAAGCACATCAAGATTATATCTATGTCTATATATCTATATATCTATATCTATGCCTGATATACATATTTAATTCCATTTGGCTTCTTTGGGAGCCATGAGTACTCTAACAGATAAAATGGTATGAAAACATACAGCATTAATTCATGGTTCTTCATAATGCTTTCATCATCTATCAGTTGAAAAATGCATTACCAGAAATCAGTGATAGCTACAGGGTCTAAAGACAGATAAGGTTTTTATCAAGAAGGAAGTGGAAGCATTCAGATATAGGCTATAGCATGGACTTTATTAGCCCTAATTGATTCTCTCTTAATATTTAAAAATAAAAACAGATTCAATGGGCAATGGAGTCCCAAGCATGAAAGAATCACACACACACACACACACACACACACACACACCACACACCACACACACTGTAGTTTAGGTTTTCAGACATTGTTTTTGTGCTCTTATTTTTTGACCACGTGCCTAGAGCCTGAATGTTTCCATAAACAGTGAATGTTTCCTTACCTCAGGTGGTGAGAAGCCTGTCTATCACCACAGCTTCTTAAGGGGTCTCTTGAAGAGTGCAGATATTACAGTGCCAACAGGAAAGGAAGATGAGGTTTTCTTTAGCTACTCAACTGGTTAAGTTTTCAAGGTTGGTGAAGAATGTCAGGTGACAGGGATGTTCTGTGCCTTCCTCTCCTCTGCAGATGAGCTCTGGAGATGCCAGGCACCTAACAGTCTTTGGGTAGCTTCCTCTGGAGCAAGAATATGGCTTTTCTGTTGTCACGGCTGAGAACAACTATAAACTGTTTCTGTTTGGTGGGTTGCATGGTGGGATCTCCCGTAGCTTGGCAGCAGGTTTTAGCCTGAGTTCTTGGGTCCAGATGCTCAGGCTACTTTATTAATGCTGCTATTTGAGAAAGTGCAGGGAGGAAATGAAATCCAAAATGATGCCCATGGGCCCTGTTTTGTCCCACCTAATGTCCCTGGAGCCAGGGCTAAGCCACAAGTTGCCTTGTCCTATAATAGACTACTCTGTCTTCTAATCCCATGACCAAACTCTCTCTCTTTTCTCCTCTGAATGTCTTCAGAGGGACTAGTCTCTGAGCTGAAATGGCCTCTGTTGGCAATTCTGTCCAGGAATAGAATGTTAATGAATCCTCTTGGGTGTGTTTCCTGGCTTGCCTTCCAAGAGTTCTGTTGCGAAATGAAGCCTGAGGTTCAAGGTCTTTTTCTCTTTTCCTTGAATGCAAGATCCAAATTCCTTGGGATCCCAAGTGCTAGGATTAAAGGCACCTGGCTACTGTTGGAAAAATTGAGGCAGAAGATAGACCAGACTGAGTTCAGACAAGGCTACCTTTATTTGGCCTATTTGGAGTGGAGAGTGGACAGCCATATCTGAAGTCAAATTTTTCCAAAGCCCTCTGCAGGCTCTTTTTAAAGACTGTAGATAAAGTTTGCCTGGGTCTGGGCCTCCAGGAGGGACTGTCTGTCAAGGGACAAAGGGTGACCATATGAATGTGGATTGGGCTGGCTGCAGGGTCCTTTAGATATGAAAAACATTCTCCCAGGTGCTTGAGGTGCTATCCTGGGTAAGTTCCTATGTGAAAATATTTTCCTGGGTTCAGAGCTGCATCTTCCCTTTAGCTACCCTAGGTTTCTATTTAATCCTAAAGAAAATATGACCCACAGAAGTTCCTTTCAGGGCCACCCTTATGTTGCAGAGCACAAGGTGGGGTTTCTGAACATCTGTGGAATGCTGCTTCCATATGTGATCCTCTCATTCTGGAATACTTCATAGGTCTGATCTGTGTATAGTCTGCAGATGTGGGATCTTTCCTTCAGTCACCTCTGGCAACCCAGTATAGCTTATGTGTTTGTTCATGTCTTCATGCTACTATTGTTTGCCATTTGAGCTTAAAGAGACACAGCTCAATTTTTCAAGTATTGAGTGAGAAATTAAAAGGAAATCTCTTTTTAAAAATGTTTATTTATTTATTTATTTGCAAGCAGAGAGAGATGCAGAGAAGAGAGATACATAGAGAGAGAATAGAGACCCAAAGATGTTTTGGACATACCAGGACTGTGTGAGGGCTACCATGGAGCACTCTTGGCTCAGGATGGAAGTTTCCCCAGTGACTCAGCCAAGCTGGAGGGACAAAATTGAAAAATCCAGAGACTCAGTCACCGGTTGTGCTATGGGACTTGAACTGCAGATGTGGATGTTTGCTGATGTTTGTTGAGTTTACATTGGCCTAGTCTTTCCTTGCTATGCCTCATAAAAGTTGAAATGTTTACTCTATGCCATTATATGTTAAGTTTGTAACTTTATTGATTTTACAAAATTTAAAGATAAAAGACAATCTGAACTTTCAGATAAGACTTAGGACTTTGGAACAGCCTTAAAGTTTATAAAGACTGTGGGACCTTTAAAGTTGGACTAAACATAATATAGATAGTTATTATTATATTGGGGCCATGGGTGGATTTTGGTAGTTTGAATAGATGTCCCCAGTAGAATCAAAGGTTTATTACAAATGTGAATTGTCTCCAGCCTTCTGGCTGGAGGAAGTGTCACTTTGGATTGGCTTCCTGGGGTCTGGCCCTAAGGTATTTCTAAATTGGATGCAAAATTCTAGGGATACATATACAAAAGAGCAGCCAGAACTCAAGTCTTGCATTCCTGCTATTTTGTGAGTTACAGTGTAACAGTGTGCTTGCTTGCTTCTGGAGATGCTGGACCTCTGTCTCTCTGCTTCAATTTGTGAAAGGGTGTCAGCTTTTTCCTTCGTTTTTTGGAATTTCCCCTAAATCTGTTATTTCAATAAATACTTTCCTCCCTAAACTGTGCCTGGTTTGGAGATTCATCCCAGCAGTGTGTGACTGACCATGACATATAAATAATAATGTAATAAGCAACACAGTGATGTTTTGTCAACCCCAAGACTCTCTACTGCTCTTTCATAATCACCCTCTCCCCTCACCCAATTCCCTGCCAAATGACTCATCTCTCTCCAGAGTGTCACATACATTTTTCACATATTTTGAGACAACCTTCTTTCACTTAGTGCTTTATGTTTGAGTTCATCTGCATCCCTGTGTCTGTTTGTACTCTTCCATTGGTTGGTGAACAGTATGCAGTTGCATGGATATACCAAAGTCAGTTCAACAGTCAGTGAGCATTTGTGTTGCTTCATTTGGTTGACTGTAAAAAAGGCCAATATTCATATTCATGAGCATAACCTGTCTATTCATGTTCATAACAACCTAGCAGAGCAAAAGAAACCACAGAGCCAAGATAGCCTACAAAATGGAGAAAAAAAAACCTAGCTGGCTATGTAAACTTTGCAAGACAGGGTATTAATACCTAGGACATATAAGAACTGGACAAAATCCAGCATCAAACCCATAGATAGTCCAACCAATAAATAGACAAATTAGAACAACAGACAATTCTTATAAGATGAAGTATAAATATATGGAAAAATTTCAACATCTTTAACCACCAGTGAAATACAAATCAAAACCACACTGATATTCTATTGACCATTACTAGTAGGAATATAAAGTAGCAGCCAATAAAGGAGTCACTGTGGAGTCCTTCAAAAATAAAAAAGACAACACATTATTTGCTCATTCAATGTATCAAAATATGGATAATAAAGGAAAAATGGGAAAAAAAAGGAGAAAAACTTCAGAAAAGGAATACCCTATGATGGATCTCTTCCATTCTAGCAATACGGAAAAAACCTAGTCAGCTTACTATGGGATCCTGGCCCATCAGTATTTATTGTGGCACTAACAACAAAAGCCAAAAACATGGCTTTCATCTAGATGTCCATCAACATAGAAATTGATAATGATGGTATGTGTATCTGTGACACTATTCAGAAAATGGACCACCAGATAGACAAGGGACAGATGGAGAGGAGGTAATGGAGGAGATGAAGATGTCTAAAATGCATACTATACTTGAAAGACAATGTCCTAATGAAACCCATATTTTTGTACAATGAATACATGATAAAATATTTTAGACTGAAACATTATATATATATTCTAAAGTTATACAATTTAGAAATACATTCAAAGTAAAAATATTTATTATAGCTGGGCGTGGTGGTGCACGCCTTTAATCCCTGCACTCGGGAGGCAGAGGTTGGAGGATCACCATGAGTTCAAGGCCACCCTGAGACTACATAGTGAATTCCAGGTCAGCCTGGGCTAGAGTGAGACCCTACCTCGAAAAACATATATATATATATATATATATATATATATATATATATATATATATATATATATATATATATATTATAGAGAAGTCTTAAAGAAGAAAATGAGAGAATCCTAGGAAGATGAAAATACCAAAGGAAGAATTCTATGCACTAAAGAAACTCTAAAAACTGACAAAACTGAGTGATTGATGAAAACATGAGGAGAGCAGAAAAGGAGAAGCATGGATTCCTTTGGACAGATTCTAGTCATGGCAAATAGGGCAGTGATGATTGGAGACAGGAGCTATGCATCATCCCGAAGCTTTGCGTAGCTGAGCACTCTGGTCACAAACCACATGAGCAGGAGCACCAGAGAGTAGAAATGAGAATCTGTGAGCTGAAACCACATGGAAATACCCATAAATCAGTATCACCGAATGAAGAGCTGGTAACAGCTGATACTTGGAAACTCCCTGCATCTGATAATAACAGAGAAGGGACACAGGAGGGAGGTGGACAGTGGCAGCCCTCACAGTGGCCATGAGACACTCTTGTAATCAGGCAGAAGCTGCTCATGGGTTTCTTGCTGCTTGGGCCAGTTCCTAGTACCATCTCTTGTCACAGAGCTCCTGGTCACAACCTTGTGGAACAGAATAAGACCCAGACCCAATTGAGTGGTAACTGTGTAGAAATGGCAGGTCAGGGGATATGCCTGGGAGACTTCATTAAAATCCAGTTTCCAAGAGCAGCATTTTCTGGGGAAGACACTGTGAGCATCCCTCAGGACATGGCTGGGACTCACTGTTGCCCTAAGGACAGGAAGGCAAGGTACTGGTTGGTCTCCTTTGAGTAGCCCTCCTGCTCCTCCTTGAGCCCTATTGTACTTATAATATGTACCCCAGGAGGAGAGGAATATGAAATTCTGAAGAGGAGTAGGTAGACTCATGAGATCTGTTGACTTGACTATTTACTTGGTGATAACCATTTTGACTGGGGTGAGGTGGAATTTCAATGTAGTTTTCATTTACATTTTATTGACAGATAAGGACACTGGCCATTACTCCTCCCTAGTCCACATCTTATTTTAGTGCTCAGAAGGATTTTGTGACAAGGTTATTGGATGAGAAAAACTGTGAGGAATTTAGCACCTTGCTTTCCCCAGAATGCTTTCCTAGATATTAGCTGATCATCTGCACCCATCTCTTTCCCTAGGGGAGACAGCGGCATCTGGAGAAGTCATTGACCCATGGTCCTGGAATTTCTCACACACACAATACTCCCAGCACACTCTGACAGAATAACCTGCTCTTCTTTCTTCAGCATCCTGAGCCTTGTCAACTGCAGCAGGACTCCTGGAATACCTGGCATGGTTTGGAAGCTGTGCCTTTTGATGTTAGAGGTAAAAGTTCTTTCTCTGATTTAGGAAATGTGGGGAGGCCAATTGTAAATCTTGATAAACAGGATCAAGACCTCACTGATCACTTTCTCAGACTCTCTAGCTACTCAAGCATTGTAGCTCATTCATTCCAGACTATATGCAAGACACCTCAAAATGTACCACCTTGCACATGTGGACAATTGTGATCACTTCTTTGCACTGGCCAGATCCTTGTTACATTAATTCCTGATGCTTTGTATCTGGTTAAAATCTTAGTGGTTGCATTTTTGTTACTTCTATATTTTCCTGGACTCCTAGTGTCTGATGTGGAACCTCAAACAAATACTTCCTCAAAACAGATCTAATGTCATTTGATAGCCCACACTTACTTCCACATGACTACTTGAAACTAAAAATACAGAAAATACAATTGAGATCAATAATATATAGATATACACACTGGAGAATAGCATAGAACTAACACTTATAAAAACATTCAGTCACAATTTCAGCTTGAATTTTTTATTTCCTGTGACCACTTCCCTGAGGTTCAGTAATGACCCTGCATCCATATCTGCCTCTCCCACCAGTCTTTGGTGTGAGATCACCTTACCACCAGCAATTTCTAGAAAATGGATTTTCCTCTGTGTGTCAGTGGGAATTTCCTGGCCTTTCTCTTTAGAGGATAGAGGGAATGAACAATGAACACAAAATGAAAGAAAAGTGTGAATCTTGACTTAGAGAGAGGGTAGGTATGATATGGAGTCCTGGTTACTTACTCATAAACTTTTTTTTTCTGTAATCTTTGAAATTTTGTGCAAATCTTGTCTAGAAATCTGGAGGAATGTGCCAGGAAATTATTTTTTGCCTTTTATTTCTCTGTGCCCTTGTCTTGGAATCAATCTATACAAAACGTTTCAGTTCTCATATGTACAAGAAACACTCCCCAAATGGCCTTGAAAATATCCTTTTATTATCAAAATAGGCAAGTTCTTCCCGGCAGTTTGGGTAAAACCTGTAGTTTGCATATTATGAAGCAAGGGAAAGATTACAACTGTGATAAATGGTAAGTCATCATTTTAAAGAGGGCCTTTCTCTCTCTAGCATTTTTCCCTACAAGGTTCAGGAGGACACCTTGTAGTGTTTTCCTGTGTCTCACCCTTCACAATGCCATCTTCTGTCTCATTTTTACTATGTCTGGGCTTTTTTGCTTATCCGGCTCCTATTCAAGTTCTGTTTGTAACTTATATGCCACTGCCTTAGGGGAGTCTTTCCTGAAATCTCACTTTGTCATTTCCAATATGTGATATTTGTATTCAGGCATCAATTATCAATATTGTATGATGTAGATATTGTGTGCTGTTATTTGCACATCTATGCAGTTATCTTGGAATCAGATGCATTACATTTATTCATTGATACACTGTAGACTCTTAGTAACCTTTCACTGAGTGAACAAAAGAAAGGACTTGGATCATAAAGATTTCTAATGACAGGTTATTTTTATGATCCTGTCACTTAAAGGTCTCAACCTGAAGTAACCAGAGTTGAGACACACTGAACATAGTTGTAACAGGTTTAGATAATAGAATGACATATAACAAATATGGTGCTAAAATTTCCCTTTCTCTTCCAAAATCCTTTCTATTTCATCTATACAACTCTAAGATAACTGCATTCATAAATAGTGACTCTGTGGATTCTCTCTCTCCTCTCTCTCTTTTTATACACACACACATACACGCAAACACACACACTCGTGCCCTTTCATTTTCAACTCTAAAAAACTATCATATAAATTCAGATTGGAGAGGAAAGCATCCTTCCTCCTACTGTTAACATTTGTGAGGAAGAAGAAACTACTATTCATGCTCAGAATATTTATTATGAAACCCTGGGTTCTTCCTACAATGTCTTGTTTTTATAACTCATCCCTTGTATCATATGCTGTAAACACAAATAGCTGCCACACCTCCGTGAATCTTATTTCTGCTCACTCTCTCTACATGTGTAAAGATCTTATCATTGCCTTCAAATAGGTTTATGGGAAACCGAGTCACACATGACAGCACTAGAGATAAAGTGGAGAATCAGAAAATTTATTCATGTCCACATGGACTCTGGGGAATGAATTCCAAAGCCTGAGTACTTAATTCTGATAGCTCAGGGATTTTATAGACAGTATGGCAGGCAGTCTGGTATCACTTTGAATTCGTAACACAATTGGTAGGTTACTATTTTCTAAGGTTACATGATTTGGGGGCACAAACAGAAATTTTTTTAGAAATCAGTCAGTGATAAGAAAGTACAAATGTAGAACAGAAAGCTGTTTGTTTGGGAGTGTTTGTGCCTATGGCTGCACTAACTGGGTATAAGCAGGGTGCAACTGCATAGAAGGGGAAGAGACTCCAGGTCATGCTGTCTCGCTGGTAAAGCTTGTACAATAGAAACTGCATTTTACAGTAACATCTGGGCTTGGTTTGTTGTTGTTGTTGTTAACTTTCTTCTACCACATATACAAATAGCTCTTTTACTGTTTAGGACAATTTATCTGTTCTATCTCACCCCTACATTATGTTTAGTCCACACTTCTTCTTCCTTCAGTGAAGTAGTAATATTCCCATCATGTAGAGGAGGGCATTGGAAGAGTATGAAGAGACCAAGTGATCCAAGGACCCAGAAATTCCTCTGCTGAGGAAGTTAGCAACAGCCAACAAGACCTCAAAGAAAAGACAGACTTCAGGTAAACAACAGAGAAAATAAAGTTTCTTTATGAATTAAACTTTCAAACATGAATTTTAATCACAAGTAGACTTGAAACAGAACTAGAATGTAAGGCAACCTCCAACATACTTGTTAATATGAATACAGACAAGGATACATCTATCTGCAAAGGTTGTGCATATTCTACTTAATACCTTGTAAAAAAAA
>PVHP010030647.1:0-21562 GCA_004024765.1 Zapus hudsonius | reverse complement strand
CTCAGCCTCCCTCTGGATTAGGTGACTAGGTAGGATTACAGGCTTGAGCCATTACACACACACACACACACAACACACACACACGTACACACACACTTCCATCCCAGCCCCCCAGTCCCACTGACACACACTATTCCTTTTGGATTTGAATCTGAGCTGTCAATTTTCACTTGCCTGACCTCCAGCAAATTACTTAATGGCTGTGCCTGGGCTTTCCTGGCAGTTCCAATGAGAATGGTGACTCTGACTCCCTAGTGCAATGAACAGAGCTGGCTTATGGGAGCAGCTGTAGCAGCCTTAGTTCTCTAGCCCTTCCCTGGCACACACATTTCCCTTCTCTGCATTTGTTTATGGTGCATTCACTGCCTTCTTTAAATCCTTCTTAGTTTAACCTGAACCTCACTTCTTCCTGCCCTGTTCATTGGTTCCCCTGGTCTTTGCTAAATAGACTAGGAACAGTGACAGTGTGGGCCTTGGACTGTCATATCATGATAAATGTGTGAGCAGCCTAACACTAAAGCCCTCCCAGGAGTTGGAACGTGGCCTGAACCCAGTGGAGTGGACTCACCAGAAGCACAAAGACCCTTTTTTATGCTGCTGTTTGTTATAGTATTAGTGGTGGTGATGGGGGTGCAAGGGTCTGTAGCCCAGGCTAGCCTCAAATTCCCTATGTACCTTAGGATAGCCTTCTGATCTGTTTGCCTCCAGCTGCCAAGTGCTGGGATTATGGGCAAGTGCCACCACATTCAGTTTCTGTGATGCTGAGGATTGAACCCAGGCCTGTGCATAGCTTAGGTTATCACTCTACCACATGAGCTACATCCCCAGCCCCAGAATGCGGTTTCCTATAAATAAATCACCTTATTTTTACCTGCATTCTCTAGGAAACAAAGAAATTTTCTTCAAAGTATATTCTCAAAAATGAATCTATTTTAACAGGTATCCAGGGCGTTGAACAGAGCTTGGCATCTATGCAGTGGGTTTAATTTTCTTTATCAAGCTACCCTAGAGTTTGAGCAGAATAAACTTATGCTTTTCAGTCAGGCTCCCAGCATGCCTTCTGGAATCCACTGCAGGTTCAGGATCCCAGGGATTGAGGAGGACCGACCTTGGGTCAAATGCATCAACCCACTCTATCTCTAAAGTGCTTGGAAAGAATGAGCAGATGTGTATCTATGCCTGTGGTATTCAAGGCAACACATTGAAACATGGATTTATTTTAACTTCCTATGGTTTGAAGCTGCAAGGCAGACAGATAAAATTCACACCCTGTGGTTTCTTTGCCCTTATTTTCTTCCTTACAGTGTATTTCTTTCTTCTGAGCTTCTTTGGGCTTACATTACATTTTTTTTCCGTTAATGAAAGTTGAAAAAAAATGTATCCTCATTGCTTATTTTTAGTTCTGTTGCTATGCTTTAACTATAGCCCAGGCATTTTATTAAAATCAATTCTAGATTTAATTTTTTATTTTTTTACTAATATTGTTACATTACTATTTTTTCTGAAAATATTTCAGCAACATGAAAACTGTCTATTTGTATATTTCTTATGAATTGTTGTAAATGTATTTCCCATTTTGTTAAGGAATATATTAAAAATAGGCACACATAGCTTGGTGTGGTTGCACACACCTGTGCTTCCAGAACTAGGGACGCTGAGACAAGAATGTCATGAGTTTGAAGTCATGTGTGATATGTTCTACAACCAGATGGCATAGTGACATAATAATAAATAAAAATACATACATAGGGTTTTGGGTAAAAGTTGTCTGGTAGCTGGTAGAGGAAATTAGTTTTCTAATACTCTGCTTAAGAACATTTTTTTGGCATCACATAAGGTCATATTTACACAGTCTGAAACATGTTAAGATGAGTGACATGATGGCCAATTGTGCTTTGAAATACCACGTGTAATTTATAGTATGTGTAATTATGGCCATCTCTCCCTTCCTGTGCAGGTCTTGCCCTTGTCTGTGTGAGTCATAGCACATAGAAACAAAACTCCGTTGTTTCTGTCATGGGGTCTGCAGTGGTTTCTACTAGGCATCTTTCGCTTCTCAATCCTAAATGACTATGGGCAGTGCAGGATGGTACTTAGGGAAACCTGGGCCTTCTGGCAAGGGCTGTTAGGAAACAGAAGACCACACAAAGGTCAGGGGATGCATTGGAACTAAAGACTGACTTCCTTTAGCAATTAAATCAGAGCTGTTCTCCACATTAAATTGGATAAACACACTAACATTAAAAAAGATATTATAGTGATAAATGGGGTAGGCATTCAAGCATCATGTATCCCAGTTCTGGGCCATGCATTAGGACTCTGACATTCATGATTCCTGTCTCATTCAATATTCCTAACAAGACAACCATGCCAAGTACACAGAGAATGACACAGCCTCAGCAACATTGAGTAACTTCCTAGCAGTAAGTGGACGAGCTAGCATTGTCAGCTAACCTCTTTATATTTCAATATGCATTCTATATTGTGTGTTGTTAAAATCAATATATGCTTCTCTTCTAGAGAAAGATATCCACAAACTGATATGTTCATGTCATATGAGAGCTAGTCCTTTCTTGCATTTCAGTGTGAAGAGTTTAGTTCTATAAGCACACTTGTGTAATAGGTCTCTAGCACTGTTTTCTTCTTGCCCTTTTTGCCCCTCCCCATATGATTCTACACTTCTAACTTGATCCTCAACCCAGTTCCCCCTCCCAAAAATGTTTGTACGTCTTTCCTTTTTATCTTGAATAGAATGGAAGAGGTGTCTCAGTAATTCTGAGTTCAGGTCACTGATCTTGGGTTAGCACTAGATATAAAATGTCAAAAACTAGATTTACTATCCAGATCTGGCAACAAATAAGGCATTTAACTAGTAAGTTCAAGAGAAACTAGATTGTAGTACATTGCCATCAACACAGCTTCTATTGCATCCGGTCTACAGACTCTTCACTTACTTTGAACTCCAAGATAACAGTGCACCATGGAGTCAGGCCAAATGAGATTTTAGCCTCACTTCCGTGTGAGTGCCCCACGGCAGATGGCAGACAAGAATGTGTCTCCACTTCAGAAGTCTTTGGATGGAGTCATGTTGTCTGTGAGACCCTGGATCTACTCCAGAGAACTTGGAGTTGGTCCAACCCTGCCAGACAGCCCTGTCACACACTTGCCATGGCTCAAGGATCCTCTGTACTTTTGCTAGGCACCAAGTTGTTTCTCTCCTTGGCATCACGACCACCGGCATGCTTCAATCCCCAGGCCTCTCCACTGTCTCTGGTGTAGATCTATGACTCTACCAAGCTCATCCCTTAGAGGAAGCTTATTCTATCCCCGACCTTAGCCGGGAAAATCACTCTCTCCTTTTTCAGTCCTTTGCTCACATTATCTAGTTCTCAAGAGAAGTGATACAGCATTTTTCTAACGAGATCATAAGTCTTTTCATTAGGTTATCTTATCCTGGCGTAGTCCTTTATAAACAAGTGCTGTACTGGACTTCAGGTTGGAAGATTGTTCTGGTTCTACCATCTGAGGTGTCATAGGAAACTTAAAGTAGGTTCCCATTTCTTTTAGTTGGAATGTTAATAACATATGCTTCACATATATTATAGGAAAGAGAAAAAAGAATATTTTCCAAAAATCCATATTGATTTTGAAATTAGCAACCTAATGAAACCCAAAATATTGATTTTACTTATGTGATGGCCCTAAACTGAAGTTCTGTAAGCTAAAAACATACTTAATATTCAGATTTCTATACTTTTACATATTATATTTACCTTGTGGTATCCACGGGAGATTATTTCCAGGATGCCCTGCCCTGTTGAATTCACAACTCAAAGTGGCTGCTTAAGTCCCCCATACAAATTAGAATATAATATATGTATATAACCTGTGCAGTTCTATCCTGGACCTTTAACCATCTCTAGATTCCTTATAACACCCAATGAAATATAAGTGCTTTCTAAATAGTTGTTATGCTTTATTACTTGGGGGAATAAAAACAAAAATACAACCTGAATATATTCACTATTGATTACTTTAAATTTTTTCTTAAATTTTGGGGGCCTTTTAGCCCAAGTTGACTTGGAATTCACTTTGTAGTCCCAATCTGATCTCCAACTCCCACCTCTGCCTCCTGAGTGGGAGGATTAAAGGTGTTCTGAACCATGTCCAGCTGGTAGAGATGCCTGGCTTTAAAGAAATATTTTGCTCCACTGTTGGTCAGATCTATAGAAGTGGGAGCTATGGATGTGGAGGACTGGTTATACTGATGTCTATAAAATTTCTGTTGAAACATATAAACTGAGCTAATTCCATAATCATATTTCAAATTCCTTTTTCTGTTATGTTTTTATAGTTTCCATAAAGAAGTTCACCTAATAGTAATGCCAATAAGGGATATTTCTGAGCTCTTGCCAAACATAAGGTTCTAGGCTAACCCTTAATTTTATGTTATTAACTAGCTCCTCGTTCACAGCACTAAGATGCTGGCATTGCCATGGTTTCCATTTTCAGATGGGGATGCTTGGAGAATTTGCTAATACTGTCAAAGGAAAATATGTCTAAGCACAAGAGGACCCAATTTCATACTCCTGCTACCCAGAACCCATGAGCTTTGTCTGGGTTTCCTTAAGAAACCACACAAAACTCCATTTGTTAAGCATAGAGGCGGCCTTTGGGGGTGATTTTTAAAAATATTTTTATTTATTCATTTTCAAGCATGTGAGGGAGAGAGAGAGAGAGAGAGAGAGAGAGAGAGAGAGAGAGAGAGAGAGAGAGAGAGAGAGAGAGAACCAGGCCCACCACCTTGTGGGTCTGGCTTATGTGGGCCCTGGGGAATTGAACCCAGGGCCTTAGGCACTGGAGGCAAAGGCACTGGAGGCAAATGCCTTAACCACTGAGCCATCTCTCCAGCCCGGGGGTAATTCTTACCTTCCCACACAGGGATGCTCTGGGCTTGATGCTGAACAGCTGCAGAGCACAGGCATCATCTGCTTCTCGGTCTCCACTGAGTACTAGTTTGTCTTTCCTTCCTCACGTCAGCTGGTACCTGGCCTGTGTTCTTCCTCTTCTGCTAGCTCACCAGCCTCTTTCGATCATACCACTCTGTTCTTGGTCATCGGCCTAGTGGGGAAGATAGAGACCATCAATCAACTTGTCAGGCATTTTCCCAGTTAGGCCCGTTGGGCTGAGAGGCCAGACTAATAGCTCCTTGGATACACTGCTCACACCCACTTTTGTTTAAAAACGTATTTCTGATAATGTTTCCTCGGGCACCAAAGTTCCTTAATCACCCAACATACACAGGCTATAGGAAAATAGGTTCCACAGCTCAAAACTCCTAGAAAATTTCCTATTAGCTTTGTTACACAGTCAAACCCCAGTGCAAGGAGGCTGATTTATGAACGATAATTAGCGATGCCAGTGCCCCAGCCGTAGCAGGAATAGATATCATGAAATGATCCCAATTCCATCAGAAAATAATAACTGACTTGGCTGAGCAACATTTTTAAAAAAATAAATAACAATTCTTAGTGATCGGGGAGCATATTAGCAGTGAGATTTGATTCCAGTATCAGAAACTGTTCACTTATCAATTGGGAGCCAAATAGTTATGGGTGAAATTTATATTCCTACAATCAGGAGAGTGTTAAATATTTTGAAAAGGGCTACAAGGTTTAGCTGCATCTCTGGGGAATGTGGCATTTTGCAATCTCAGTAGCAAGAGATGGCATCTATTAATAGAACACACTCATTAATTTCTGAGGCATGATATTCCTTCTCTATTCATTTCAGAACCCAGAGCTCTATAGGGCAGTGATTATGTCATGAATTTCTACTTAGTTTCACCGATGGTTTCCAAGTGTCAATTAACTGCTCCGAGATGGAGTCAGACATCTGTGTTGTGGAATTAGCTTAGGTCTATGCAGGGAGGAGTGCTTGGGGCAGGATGAGAGCCTTGGGGACCTGGGAAACACCACACATGCATCCCTTCTCCAGGCTTGCTTCTATGTGTCCTACCGTACCTCTTCCTCAGCATACTTGCTCAGCATTTCTTCATGCTTGGGAATCTATATTCAGGAATACTGAGAAAAAATATTCACTGACGTCTCACTCAGCTATGCTACAAATATTTCACATATGTTTGGAACAGTTCTGGGAGGTAGATGCTTACTGAGTAGGTCCATGAAGATGACCTGGCACTCCCCAGGACAGTCACAGTGACCAAGGGAAAGAAGCATTGCAAACATTTACCCCTTTCATTCTTCTCACTATGGAGAGAAAGGCTGATATGGCTTCAGGTGCATATATTGATCTGACAATGATATTTCTCCTTCAACCCTTTTACCATCTTTTAAAGGCACAGTACACTTGGAAATTCAGGTCTCCACGTGCAGTCTTTTACCATCATGGACTCAGATACACATAAGCAACTGAGAGAGAAATGACCTTACACATTCGCCCTGCAGTAAAAAATATTTAAAAAAACAAAAATGAATTTGTTTGCACATATATTCATATACATTTATGTACATAGTAACCCACAGCAAAAAGGTTTTTGTTACAATTTTAACAGTTCCATGAACAATTCTAATTTTTGTCTAAAAAAACATTCATTAAGTCTTTTTTCTATTAATCTTTTTACTTTAAACAGTCAACATCAATTTCTTAATAATAAGCTAAGCTATCAAATTTTTAAATTGATATCTTTATTATGAATAAGTATATACATCATATGAGCAAATCTTGTGAAGGTGTCCCTGTTTCCCTTCTCTCTATCCCCTACCCACTGGGGTCCTTCCTCGGTGAGCATACTGGATCTGTCCATAGGTTAGGGGGTTATGAACTGCACCTGAGATAGCCAGATTTTCTTTTTTTCTTATCCCCTTTGTGCATTGTTGATGAAGGGGGTAATGTCTCTGGTTATTTCTCCCAACATGGTTCTTACATTCTTCCCGCCCCTCTTCCGCTCATTTCCCTGAGTCATGGTGGGTGAGTTTCAAGTCTGCTTTAT
The DNA here is from genome assembly GCA_004024765.1 of Zapus hudsonius. Classification (NCBI taxonomy): domain Eukaryota; kingdom Metazoa; phylum Chordata; class Mammalia; order Rodentia; family Dipodidae; genus Zapus; species Zapus hudsonius. Next base: position 14,550 of record PVHP010030647.1, on the reverse strand, counting down.
TGTTGAGAACTTAATTGTCTCTGGACTTCTGCTTTGGGTTGTGTCTCCACTGACCTTTCATGGGTTATCAGACTTGCTGTGGTGATTGATCTGTTTGTCTCGTCACTTTCTCATAGGTTTCATTTGGGCCCTGTGTGAAGGCTAGGTGTGGTTTGTCTCCTGCCAGAATGTCAGCCATCATCCAATGTCCTGGTGGTGGAATTGGGTTGTCTCTGGCTCTCTCACTGCCTTCTTAAAAATACAAACAGGATCTCAGAAGTTAACAACAATAAAGCAGCCTTAATACTCATCCACCACGACTCAGGGAACTGTGCGGAAGAGGGGGCAGAAAGATTGTGAGAGCCCTGGTGGAGGAGACTATCCAGAGCCATGGCAACCCTCAGTAACAACATACTAGGGCCAGGAGAACCTGGCTGAACACTAGGCTATCCATGGTCCCCTGTCACAAGGACTGATCCAGACGACCCATGGAGGAGGATATCCAGCTGATTGGGGATGGGGGAGGGGGAGCATCCGGGAATTGGGGATAACAACTCATTGTTTGCCCACTAAATAATGTAACTCATTATGGACAATAAAAAAATACAAACAGAATCTCCCTTGGAGAGTGAGATCCAACATAGGTAAAATGAGATGCACATTGCTATTTTGACTAGCTCCTAGTGGGTGTTGCCTCTCTGTAGTTCTCTGGTAGTGAGATTTGCCCCTAGGGGCCCAGGTTTTTGGTCCCCATAGGATCTTGCCATGGATTCCATTTCCAATTTGGGTTCCTTGTCACTAAGTGGATCTCTTAGCTGATCAGTAAGCCATTGATTACCCTCCTAGGTTAATGGAGAAGGTGACACAGTTTACCTCTCATCTCACCCAGGAGTGATAAGCTTGATAGTCAATCTAGGTCTAGCTGGCTCCAAAGTGTATGCTCTGTTTATTGTATCAACGTACTGGTCTCATAAAAATGACATAATTTTAATTACTCTCTCCCAGCATATCTTAGTGATGTGAGGTATATTTGGATAAAAGCTGAGGATTGTGCATATCAGCTGTTTATGTCAAAGGCTTTCTATTAAAGAATCTTCTTCATAAATGCCCAATGATGAGGATGTTTGCTATAATGTATAGAACGCAAAGGTAAATCATTGTGTCTCCTCTCCTTGTAGGAAGGACAAATGCCATGTATGTTCATGGTATGAGTGCTACATTGCTTGCCAAAATGTGATTTCACAGGAAAGTAGGCTATATATTGTACTTTGAAAATGCCATGACCAGGCTACTTGCAAATAGCCTCATCCCTAAACCTTGAGGTTCTCATAAGAATTTGGGGCTCCCTGGTTCCTATTAGCATGAGATGTCCTTGTTGAATTTGTTGTCTCAATGAAATTCTTGTCCTATGAGGGTGATCCTGCATTGTGTGGTAATAGATCTTCCATAGTCTGTGCATAAGCCTTAAATTCACTCCTTTAAGCATATTAATCCTTCGTAATTGCTAGATCCCTGAGCTGATGTGAAAAGCAAGCACGTGTTTTCTCTTTAAAGAAAATTCACCAATATTATACCTGCTTCCTGATACAGGTTTACCTATAAATCCACTTCATTACATGCATCTGTCTCTAAACCTAATTGCTTCCAGCCTGCCCAGAGCCACCTTCGGGAGTTATTTGTGAGGACTTTCTCTCATTTTAAGCTGCAACTGCTCTAAAACGCATCATGTTTTTCATAAACAGAGTTTATTTTTATTTAGTTTGCAACTAGATTCCTCAAAATATCAGTAGGTGGCTAATATGTCACAAAGTGCTCCTGGGTAGACAACAAGGTATATGACAAAGTTATGCAGTCCCTCCCTCTCTCCCCTTTTTTCCTCCCTCCTCTCTCTCTCTCTTTCTCTCTTTCTCCTTACACAAGAGTGGCTTGTACTTCACTAAATGAGTTCTTTCTAACATCAAGAAGTGAAGATGGACATTATCTAGTCCAATGTCCTTATTTTACTGTTAAGAAAAATTTGGCCAGAGAGATCAACTAACTTGATCAACTCAATGGTATTAGGACTGTTAACCTGAACCCAGGTCTTTTAAGCCCAAGGAACATTTACCATGACGTTCTTAGAGCTGTGGTGGGACAAGCCGTCCACATAAAGGCATTCTATGTAAGACTATAGAACTTGTTTTAACCACCCAAAATAAGATCAAGGACAATTAGAGAGAACATACTGATTTTTGAATGAAAGGGGAAAATTATAATTATTTTTAAATCCAAATGTATTTGTTTTACTAAAAAACAAGTTTGTATATGATATTTTCTAACTTTGCTTTTATTTCTAGCAACAGTGACAAAAGCAAATGAAATTTTTAATGGAGGTAAAGAAGCCCCTTTATTCTAATTTTCACACAGACATAGATTTTGAGTTATCTTTCTAAAGGATTGGACTGAAAATGTCTGAATAAAATTACTATTTTAAAAAATTACATTGGATAGGTGAAGCTCAGTGTAAAGCACTTGCCCTGCATGTGTCAGGCTCTAGGTTTATTTCCAAACACGGCAAATACACCACCACAACCAGGAAAACCCCAAAAGTTATGTTACTTTTAGAGTGATCCATTTCTGACTCATAATGTAAAAACTTTCAATATGTAAATGCATTGAAGCTACTGTATTCCACCCATTTTCCTATTCTAATATTTAAATTTAATGGACTCACCTGGGAGGCAAGGTATGTGCTGTTATAAACTGAGAAATAATCAATGAAAACTTCAGTTTCTCTTTTAGGATGGTCCATGTGGCTGGAAAGTCATTAGCATGGGTCATGTGTGAGAGACTTAACCTCTGATTTTTCAATGATATATGCTCACAGTTTCTCAGCTACTATTTTATTAGGTCATTTGAATAATATGTGCAAGGCAGTTCTCAGCATATTTTTTGCTATTTATTTTTAGTTGTTCTTAATATCTAGGGAGAGTGAATTCCAGGGTCATGATATTTTGAATAAAATTATAGGCAAACATTTTACATAATAATTACATAGCAGGATTGCAAACTAACCTATAATGATAATATTTGTAAAACACTTTGTTAAAGATATTTTCCTCAGAGGACAAGAAAGTTTACTATTATTTTTGTTCTGGGATATTGATGGTCAGACATGTAGACAGTTTGTTGCTGGCTCATTTAAAATGTATGAGAATCTGTGGCAGTGTCATTGGTCCTGTGAAAACAAATGATGGCATTAAAATAACATTGGGACTTTGAGCTTCTCAAACCCTGGATTATTAGCTTTAAGTGAGGGTAACAGCATGGCATAAAATATGAATAACACTTCAGTCAAGGACCCTGTGATGGTTCATCTGTAAAAACCCACACTCTTGATAGTTCCTGGGGGGTAGAGAAACATGTGTACCAGCTTCAGTTCATGACTTGTAGGTGTCCTGAACATGTTTCTTATTTCTTACCTCAAGCAATCTTAGTCCATTCAGAAGAAAACAGTGAAAGATTTAAAAATATAAGAGCTGTTCTGTTTGTTCTAATGGTTCTCTAGATTCAAAAAGTCATTTAGTGACAGATTTCTTTTGTTCAGGATCATCATTCCAGGTTATAAGAGTAAACTCTGTAATTCTGACCACATAGTCCCTGTCTTGGCAATTCTGGTGGGTGTGGTAGATCTGTACAGAGTTGCAATCCCCCATGCTTGACTCATAGATAAGAATAACAGGGCGGGGCATTTTCATAGGTTGCTTCTATTTCTTGAACATTTTAGATATCAAATATGTGTGATGTAATGATAAATTTGTAACCTAGATTTAAAACTGGATGTGTTGAAATCCCACATAACTTTCCATTCATTCTTCCTACCACAGAGCAATCACTTTACATGGTATGTTGAGGTCTTCACTCAGCTTGGAAAACTTTCTTCAACCAAGGTTTAGATTATTGCTTCTATTTTAAGATTTCCCTTTATTCCTTGACTTTTGATTTCTGTTTTCTACCTTTAACAGCAATCCTAAGAGGACTCTTGATCATTTCACTTTTTTTTTTTTTTGGATGGTTTAGATGTTCATAGGTGTTGGCTTATTTTTACTCAACTTCATGCCTTATATTTTATTAGATAAACTCTGATTTTCTAAATTTTGCCATTGGTTCTTATTGTTCTTCTTTCCTGCCATTATGGTTATGTCCTTCCTTTTGCAGAGAGAGAGAGAGAATGTCAAATGGCTGGCTTCAGCAAATTTCCTTTTATCACTTGTTTAAAACTATTTTCAAAGACCATTATTCATTATTCCATAGAAACTTTAACGTATTTTTCCTCTTCTGAGTTTATAAGTACCTATGTGAGATTTATTGTATATTAAGACTAAAGCAATAAAAACATAAAACTCATTCCAAGCTCTCATGATTTTAAAGACAGACCATCTATAGGGAGCCATTGTTCCTCTGTTTCCAACCACATATGAGGTGAATTCCCTTCTTAGAACTGTAGAACTGTGTGGGTATAAGCACCCCATTAACCTATTCAGAACCCCTAAGCTTGCATTCATATGCCAGGTTGAGATACTTCCTCTTATGGCAATCTAGGTGGCTGATTTCTGAATGCATAATTTCTATAAATCTAAATGTTTAATAAACATAGTTCCTCTGAATCTAGGAATTCTTGTTTTCTTTATGTGTCTACATTATTTAATTTGTAGAAATATAAAAAAGACAATTATGTAATTTTCTATACCATCCACCATCCTCTACAAACTTTCTGAACCAGCCTCCTTTCCCGCTGTTTTCTCAGAATCCTAGGCTGTGAGCAGATGTGCTAACATGGAAGCTGGTGGTGGGGGAGGAGGGGAGCAGGGATCTAACTAGGCTGGTGACTGGGCTCTGTAGTGTTCTCACTGCTTCTCTGCCACACTGCTCCTGATGCTTGCTCTCGCCGACACCATGTGTGTTCAAGTACTACTCTCAGAAGCCCTACTGACTCACTGTTTTATTTTAAACAATGGCATGTGAAGTATTCTCAGTAAGTGTTGGTGAGGTGGCTGGATAGATAGGTACATGGATAGACAAATGGGTGGATGGGGAATGGATGGTTGCTTATAGTTACTGGTATAACTAAAACCATTGTTCAAAGCACAATGGAGTGAACAAAAGGTTACCTGTAGAGCCACTAGCTCAACTTTAATCCCAACACTCAGGAGGCAGAGGTAGGAGGATTCTTGTGAGTTTGAGGCTTCCCTGAAATAGTGAATTCCAAGTCAGCCGGGGCCAAAAAAGCAAAACAAAACAAAACAAAACAACCTCCCTACATAGTATTAGACTGGTTTAACACACATGATACAAAGACCCCCAGGCTTTGCTTTAGTTGTGATTATGAAATTACCCTCTGCTATATGGTCTTGGGTGAATGTGACGGACTGTGTCAGAGGCTGCCAACACTACCCCATTCCAACTACCACGATTCTGATACATTCCCTCTGGATATCATTCAAACTAACCCTACTGTGTTCTCTGCCTAATTCTCCTCACTGCTGACTCTTCATGTTTCCCTTCCTTCTTAGCTGCTTTCCTGTGTCTTGCTGTTCAGCTCTGTCATAGAAAAGACATGGTTCTTTAATGCCGGATATTTATATTTCGTCCTCTTATTTTCTGGAAACAATGAGGAAGTTGTAAGCTGTGATCAATTTGGGACCCATTTAATGGCAAGTAAAAATTGGGTAAATCAGTATATCCAGAATCCTTCAAATTTATATTTATCTGTTTCCATCCATCTTTAGCTATTTTAACACAGATATAACTTTTATTACCAGAAACTATACATAGTAATTGATTTTTAGCTTCCTATTTCAGAAGCTATAGATGAAAGGATATTAATTTTTAAGAGGTCATTCAATCCGAAAATGCATTCTTTACTTACAGTGGTGAAGAGAGCAGCAGGCTGGAACTTAGGAAACCCAAGGCCTGTCTCCAGATCTGCTGCTTACATTGCTTGAGTGGAATCACCAAAACATGGTTTCCATTGTCTCCTGTCCTAAGCTTGATCCTTCCTGTGGGATTGATTTCAGAAATGCATTTCACATCCCTGTCACACATTTTGAAAAGTAAAGAGATAATTCTTTTCAGGTGAGAACTGCTTGGGAAAGAATACACTGCTTTTACATGGCGATTCATTGAAATATCGACCTCATCACTAGTTCAAGGTCACCTCAGATTTAAAGCTTCAATGATGGTAAACAATGGCCTCAATATTTCCTTTAAAAGGATTCTTGTGGTGTGAGATGGCCATTGTCCTTCTACTCACCTTTCTATAAGGGGTGAAAGAATGAATGATAGGATTTAAATTAAATGTACTGTATCAATGGTTTACTTAGCTTAATGAAAGATCATTATTAAACCAGAAGTAACTATCTTTCCCTTACTACCCAAAATGGTCATCAGTCATGGTGTGCTTATCCTCTTGTGAGCTCCTGCCTGCAGACCATGGAAGCTAAACTTCCCATGGAGACCAGGCAAATGTCCACTCTCCTCTGACCAATCTGTCCTGTGATCTGCCTCAAATATTATTCTAACTCTGGTTCAGTTCTGTTATTTCTTTCACATATTCATTCTTTTCCCCTTTGTTATATAGCCTTTGTACTTGGGCACCCACCCCAGATCCTCTTTTGCTAAACCTTTCTTCTCCTCCTTTGAACTTTTTAACTAGTTTTACATAGTATTTAGTACCCTTTGATTCATTTTCTTTTTCAGATTTGAATAGTTTTCTTTCATGGTTTACTTGTTGTTTCTCCATCTCTTTTGTTCTTTCTTGATCAAATTCCAGTTATAAATAAAATAGAAGTCATGAAAAGCTCAGCATCTAATATCTCCATTACTGAGTTCTATGAAAATTTTTCAAGGACATCTTTACTTTGCCCACTTGAGATTTTGCAGGATCTGTTCAGTGATGATGAGTTTCATTATCTACTCTTCCATGATTTCAGAATACTTACCTCTAAAGGAATATGATACCCCTTTCATTTTATTAATACTATTATTTTCCAATAGAGGCTTTGAACTATCCATCTTCGTATAAATTAAGAATTTTTAAAATAAATTAATAAATAAGTTTATATAATTGTTGGTTATAATCAAAACAGAGTGGACTTTGTCTGAGGCTCACTGTGGTTTTATTTAAAAATCACACCATTTTCATCCTAAGAGATGGTTTTGCTATTAAACTTAGTTTATTATGTTGAAGTCTTAAATATGATTCTCACTTTTATGCACATCATCACTAATATGAAATTCTCCTCTGGATCTCAAGAAGGTTGTCTGTGTATGACAGAAGAAAGAGAAGAGGCTGAATGTCAGTTATTGTCTGTGAAAGGAGTAGATAAGAGATGGCAGAAATGCATTTCAAAAATCAGTGTCACATGTTCCTAAAAGTAAAGAGATAATCCTTATTAGGTGAGAACTGTTTGGGAAAGAATACACTACTTTTATGTGGGGATCCATTGAAATATTTAAAGGGAATAGAGTTTCTTCCGTCATCTATTGGTAGCCATGTTGACATATGTATAGTTGGAGATATGAATAGTGACTTATAGTGTACATATGTATAGTTACTATGCATATGAATACTGACATATGTATAGTGTACATATGTATAGTGTACATATGTATAGTAACTATACATATGAATACTGACACAAACTGCAAGGAGCTAATGATTTCATTTAAGGATGACCCTTGGAGTACTGAGGATTGAACCCAAGGCCTTGCAAATGCCAATAATCTAGCACTAGTAGCCCCTGGCCCCCATTCTTTATTGTTATTTTTAATTTTATTTAATTTTTTTTTCCTTTTGAGACAGAATCTTTGAAGTTGCTTCGTAACTCAGGCAAGTCTTCTATATGTGATCTTCCTACCTCAGCCTTATAAGTAGTTGGGATTATAGGCTTGAGCCACCAGGCCAAACTGCATTTGCGGTTTTTGAAAAGGAAAAAAAAATCCATCTTGTTTCCCAGAAATGAATAACAGATAGAATTATCTTTGCTATTTTCATTGGAAATACACAATTTAGGTAACTGTATGACTACATACTATGACTATTCAGGTGGTTTATGGTCACTGAAATGAAAATAGATATATTTCTTAATGACCTTGAATGATTTGATCTAGATATCAAACATTTCATTTGGTCTTTCTTTAAAATAACTCAATTTTACTAAAATCACAAATATATTTTTTTTCCAGATTGCAAGTACTGAATTTGACCACAGGTAAAGGAAATGGGAGCCTGTAGAATCATGTTGGTCTGATAATGCTCTTCTTTATTCACTCTTCTCTACAAGGTTTACCGTGACAGCCAGTCACATTCCCAGAATGGCATCGATCACTGGATAGGCAGGAAGAATTGAGCCACCCTTTCTGTGTCTGAGATGTTCATAAAGATTCCACTTGAACTAGGGGAATGAATGTCAAGGACAAGAGCAAAATAGACATTTATCACATTGTTACTAGTAGCTACTGGGCAATTCCAAGTTTATTCCAACACCTGTATTAAGAAGAATATTACATGGAGTTAAAGTAAGTAAAGTAACTAAGAAGTTTGAGATGGACCTCCTGGTAATGGTATGTAAGTGAAATGTACATAGGAAGCAGTAGCATTTTTCAGTGGGATTCATCTGCTAGTGACTCGGGCCAATGAAAGATAAATTGAAATGAGCCTGATAAAAGACATTCTCCTCCATTTCCCAAAAGAAATCCATCTCAGATATAAGAAAGTATTTCCAACTACACAAGAATATATGAAATGAACATAATAACAGTATGCACTTTAACAACAGAGGATTATTCTATTCATTAAGTTGGCAAATATTTTAGGATATTTATGTAGTTAACATTTTCTGTGCTTCTAATATGTTCATTCATTACATTTCTTCATTAAATATTCTTTAACATTCCAATGTTTGTTGAATTGGGGATCACAGGCAGTAACCTACTAGCAGAATTCTAGTAGCTATAATATATAATATGATAGCATATGATATGATTAAAATATAATGATACAATAGAACAAATGTGGAATTATAATACTTCAACACAATATAATTATAGTTTCATTCAAGAGAAATTTAAAGTCAAAAGTTCCTTTTTGAATAGCGGGTGAGGCATGATTGCAACAATGGATGGTTAAAGAAGAGGAGCCTAGACCAGTGTAATTAGACTAGAAATCCAGGCTGAGCACATCTCTAAATTCCCTTTGATCTCCAAAGTCCAGCTGGAAGACAGAAGTAGAGAAAGGCCAAGGAAGAAATAACCTCTTACAAGTTATTCTTACTCATACACTGTTGAACATTTTAGATGATGTGGAGTGGTTACAGCGGGAGTTGGAAAACGTCCCTCTTTCTGAACTACTCTCTACTCTTAAGAAAGCATGACTTCATTTTACACTCAGTTAACTGAGAAAAGCTGACCCAAGTTATTTCCTGCAGTATTCCTCTAGTTAGAGAAGACTTAAAACAATAACATAATACAATCAGTAAAATAAGCATTTTGTCATTCTGGAAATACACAAAGCAAGAAACATGAGTTAAAGTAGTTCAATTTTAAATGAATAATATGGACAGAAGTAAATGAAAAAGAGGCATTTGAACAGCTCCCTGAATGAGGTAAGAGTGTGAACCACATGGAATCTCATAGGAGATCATGTAAGATGATCACATCGCAAGCTGTGTAGGTCGAAGTCTGAAATGTCCAGGAAACACGCAGGTAAGTTACAGAGCAGGAGCAGAGGCAGCAAAGAAGGGATGACAGTACTTGAGTACTGGAGAAAAATGGGGGCCTGATCTCTCAAGCACCTTATGGGAGTGTGAGAATTTGGGCTTTTAGTATGAGTTACAGGGGAAGTCATTAGAGGGATTTTAGCAGAGGAGCCAAAGGGTTTGATTTATGTTCTGAAAGGGTCACTGTGGTTGTTGTTCTGAAAATAGACTGTGGTCACATAAGGCAGAAGAAAGGAGACCATTAGGAGGCTCTTTCAATAATTGGGTGAGAAACCATGGCAGCTCAATCCAGAAGTAATGACAAGGCACAGGTCCTGGACATAATTGAAAGTAGAGCCACTGGGTTTGGCAGATAGCATGGTGGTGTCCTGTGATGATGGAAAGAGCAGCCACGGGTGATGCCAGTGTGTGAGATCTGAAACACTAATTAGCATAAAATTTCCATCAGCTGACAAGTAGGAGGACAATAGTGGGGTCTCGATTGGGTATAAGTTGAGCACTCCATGACTTGGTTTGGGATGACTTTTAGAGATCTAAGCAAAAAGTCAGATTATGAATCTGGTAATAAAGGGGCAGGATTATGGTAAAAAAGGATTGGATGCCAACACTGAGCCCATGAATCTCGTACTGAGATGCATGAAGGGTTGGGATGTCTAATTCTCCAACATTGAGCCCTAAGAGATCCAAGAGAAAGAGGCTGGAAAACATGGGTAGTTCCCAGCAAATAAGAAAGAAGGACCTGGAAACAGAAAGCAGGAATGTATGGGGTTAAGTAAGAAGTATTCTAGAAAGAAGAATGAGCCATAGACTCTCAAGTGACCAGAGAATGACTGGACATTTCGTTAAAATAGAGAAATCACTAGTTACCTGGACAAAAAGCAGTTTTCATATAGTAATATACAGAAATATTCTGGAGGGAAGCCGAAGGAAATGGGAGAAGCTACATTGGCAGCAATGGTCATATAAAACTGTTTTGATTTTTTTTCCTATAAAGGTAAGTAAAGAACTGTCATGAATCAGGATTGGAAGCAGAGAGAAGGAAGGTTTTCTTGTTTATTTTTTACCTTTAACATTAAGAGGGTAATGACATGTCTATAGAAAGACTAAGGGAAAGATTTTGATGTGAAAGAAAGGGACACTCTCAGGCAACAGTCTTCCATTTAGGGAGCTTGATGTCAAAGTAGGTTTGTCTGTAAGGGCTCAGGCAGAGGTGTGGCTTGTAAGAGAGGGCCTCAGTGGTTTGGGGACAGGGAGGAAGGAAATAGGGTACCATCACGAGACTTGCTCATACAATGTAGCTAATTATTGACAATAAATGTTAATTAAAAAACCACAAAAGGTCATTTAGAACCAATGGAAAACGGGGTGAAATAATCATTCTAGAGAATGGCCTTGTAGTGGGAAGTAGAATTCTTGTCAGGTAGGTCTAAGAAACACTGAACGTGGTGGGGTATATACATACAAAGCAAGACCATTCAACCTGCTTTTATTTATTTATTTATTTATTTATTTATTTATTTATTTATTTATTTATTTATTTAATTTATTTATTTTTAACTTGTAATATTACCTGTGTGGCTGTGGTCAAAGCACTAATGGAGAAATTTGTTTCATGAAGTTGCCATTTTCTCTTGATCCATACACTTGGGAAAAGAGATAGTTAAGACAACTTCATGGACTTGTAAGTGATTGATTTATCCAGGTTTTCAGAGAATATGAGTTGGGGGAAGTGGCAACGATGATGATCAGGAATTGAGAAGGATAGGAACATGGTTGAACCACCAATCTATTTAAGGACTTTTTTTTAACATAAGCTAATCGAAGGAAAGCCCTAAAATTTTTTATGTTGGTATTCAGAACAGAATCCTTGAAGCTAAGAGGATAGAGTGATTATAGTTGTTGGTAATGAAAACTTCTAGAAATATCAATAGAAGGGAAGGGTTAAGGATGAACACAGTAAAAATCTTTGGAGGAGAGAAAAATAAATCGAGAGGCTGAGCTATGAAAAGTACATTACAGTTAAGACACTGAGCACTTGCACATGAGCAAGGTCAATACGTCATTGACCTGGGAACCAAAACCTCACAGTTCTGACCTTCCATCACAGAGTGTGCAAATGTATTATATGAAAGCCGTTTTTCCACAGCCTTGTTGAAATTAGCTCTGAGTATTGTTCAAATGAAAACGTTTTTATTTTGACCTCCTTTTTCAAAGATCCTGTTATGGCTACAGAATTTGAGGTTGATAATTATGTCCTCAGCATTCTGACCTCATTGTTCTATTGCCCTCCGACTTCCCTGTTCGGTGTTGGGAAAACAATCATCTAATTATTGTTCATGATAGATAACATTTTATTTCTAGAGTGATTTCGTAACATTTTACTCATTTCTGTTACACAGTTTCAGTAGGCTTTGTTTAGGTGTCAATGTCACAAACAACTTTCTGACTCAGAACCTGTGTCTTTCATCAATTCTGGGCAATCCCCACCCATGGTCTCTCCATATTTGAGTTCATGGAACTCTTGTTCCTTCCTGCTTGGCATTATCATTGACCATCTTAACTCTTCCCTTGAAACACATCCTCCACTTCCCCTTTTATTCCATATATCTACATATATCTATATACTTCTTTCCCTGCATATGGTTTTTCTGGTTTAGTTTTCAGTGATCCAATGTTCATTTCATTCATATCTAATAATCTCTTATTTTGTTTTTTTTTCCTTCGGATATCTCTGGTCATTTTTGCTCATCTCTTACAGTGCTCATGGTTAGTCAAACCAACTTGCTCTTAATTATCATCCATCATTGATTCCAAACTCATCTTTCCAGTTCCCGCTTGCCCAGCCAATCCATAAAGCCACATTCTGTGATTTTATTTAGAGGAAGGGTGGGACTTGGTTCAATCCTGCCCCACATCCCAAGTTCCTCTGCTCACATTTCTGTTTAAGCCATTCTACAAAGACACTTTAACCCTCTGTGTCACCAGCTTCCTGGAATATCTTCTGTTGATGAATATACCCATGAGTTGCATTTGCATATGTTCTCATTTGGGGGCAGTAATGATGGATAATAATGGAACCCACACATAACTGCATCTGCTTCATCTTATGGTGAACAGGTAATGCACCCCCCAAAAAAACACAAAACATTTTCTCTTTAAAAAATGGAGGAACAATAATGTAGAATTATGGTGGGCACAGTATCTGACTCAGCAGGTATGTGAGAAGTAATGATTTCTAATATTTCTCAAAGAAGTGGTACTAGATACTTGTGTGTATGTGTGTGTGTGTATCTGTGTGCATGTGTGTGTGTGTATACACACATGTGGCTCTGTGAGGGTACAGTCATTTCTCCCATTGTTTTTACAACAATTAATGTGAATTCATAATACATTTATTAATGAATATTTATTGCAACAGAAAACAGACCGGTTTAAATATTTCCTACAATACGCAATATACTATTGAGGGGTGCTATCCTCTCGCGAACCCTTCTAACTAGGACTTCAAGCATTTAAATATTTTTACCATTTCTAATCTCTGAGGGCAGTAATTTTGATGGCAATGCATGAATCAAAGGTACAATAGGGAACATTTTAAGTGGTGTCGTAAATAATGGTTTTAAGAATGCACTTTAATTTTACTGAATATCATCTGATGAGCAATTTTGTTTTTGTTTTAGCTTTGTGAATATTTATGCTAACAAAACTGAATATAATAATTTCTAAAAGAAATATTGTCCACCTGGGTTTCCTGGTGTCAGAATAGATGACCTGCTCTGTTCTTTGTTAGAAGAAATTTGGGTTGTCTTTCTGTTGAAACATGCCCAGACTGACCCACCTGTGACCAGCAGGTGACATGCTGACAAGGAGGGAATCTGTAGGAGGTCTCTAATTAGTATTCTCTCCACCAGGAGCTTCCACTAGTCAGGATGAAGGTCTTGCCTCTTGAACTCTTGTCATCACATTCATTCCAGTTAGGGGACACTTAATGATTGGGCCGAATTTATGCCTATCTGGATTCTATCCCTGCTCCACCCCTGCCCTGCATTTGCCATCTAGAAGTCCTTGTGTATATTCTATAAACCCAAGTTAATGTTGGGAATTCGTGTATCTCTGAGTGTTCAACATATCAAACAATTTAAAAATAGCTAATGCAATTTAATTCTCATTGACTCCTTGAAGTGCAAGTGGAATTGTTATTAATTTCTCAGTTTCAAAGTCTGAGATTTTAAGTTTTCTCCTTCTATTTGTTCAGGTTCCATGGGAGATGTTCTCATGGTTCTTTCTACCTATGCTCATGGTCACTGGTATATTTTATCCCATACCTACTGGAATAGGAACACTAGCTTTTAATGACTTTCTCCCTCAAATTTATTTTTGTGGAGTGTGTAATAAGTGAATGCTTAAATATTGTGATAAAATCAACAGTTTGTAGTTTTTTTTTTATTATTTATTTATTTATTATTTTTTTTAATTTATTGTCCATAATGAGTTACAACATTTAGTGGGCAAACAATGAGTTGTTATCCCCAATTCCCCACTGCCCTCCCCTCCCCCCTCCACTGGATAACCTCCTCCATGGTTCGTCTGGATCAGTCCTTGTGACAGGGGACCATAGCCTAGTATTCAGCCAGGTTCTCCTGGCCATGCCTCTGGATAATCTCCCCCACCACGGCTCTTACAATCTTTCCGCCCCCTCTTCCGCATAGTTCCCTGAGTCGTGGTGGATGAGTATTAAGGCTGCTTTAAGGTTGTGAGCTTAGAGGTCTTTGTGTCGACATCATTGGTTTCTGTCTCACTGGCTTATCCTGTG
>PVHP010030646.1:0-20499 GCA_004024765.1 Zapus hudsonius | reverse complement strand
GTAATAGTGGCTCGATTTCAAAATTCTAAATGCGTATGGAGAGTAAATAAAGAAGAGATGTGGTATTGCTATAGGAATGTGTGCTTTTAGCTAGGAAAGATTTCCTCTGAAGGATGATACATTGATTGAAAATGGGTTATACTTCAAATACCTGAAAGGGAAGTGAAGGCAGTGCTTTACAAAATTGTGCTACGTGATTCAGGAAGTGCCTATGGATGACAAAGATGCAGACAAAGGGTTCACAGATAACCATGCAAAATGCTGAGAAAAATAGGATTTTATAAATGCAATAAATGAAGAAAATGGCAGCTTGCAAAGAAGGGAGAGGAAACTATTCCTTTTGCTTTCTGTTCATATTATTGGAATTGCGCTGCATTTGACTTTGCCTTGGTAATTCTAAGTTCTCTGTGCCTCCCATTTCTAAGACGTGTACTTTTACAATCAGAAGAATACACCATATAAAAGCTGAAGTAGCTCTTTTTTACTTTATTTGTTTTAAAGGATTATCTGTTGACATGGTTTCAAATTCAAGGTAGGTAAGAAAAATGTCCTCCAAGCTTCCTTTTGTCTTGAGAATGGACCTGGATTTCTGGGAGGTACAACGGTGCAAAGCGGGAGCCATAGGCCTAGTTTTGTTTTGTATTTTTAAGCATAGATTATAGCTTCAGTACATTTGCCATGTAAGCCATCTTGGCTCACTGATTTGAGATGGCCTCTTTCTTGTTGACAGTGTAGAAGTGAGCATTTAAAAATGAACCAATCTATAAACTCATTTTATTTAGTAAGTGACTTTAGGTGTATGGACATTTGTTATTATAAGTGAAGTGCTTGTGCTGGGCTCTGTCCATCTGATTTTCTGATGAGCTCAGTGGGTTATAGCTTTAAAACAAAATATTCTGTGGCCATCATGAAAATGCAAATCAAAATTACTTTTGAAATTCCACCTTAACCCAGGTAGAAGAAAACAAAAAATAACAAATGCTAGAGAGGATGACAGAGATGGGAAGGAACCCTTACATTGCTCTTGTCAGTGGTAAATAGTTTAACCTCTCTAAAATTTAGTATTGTTATTCAGCAAAAAAATAAAAAACAGAACCAACACATGATCCAGTTCTACCAGTCCTGGGTATATACCTGGAAGAAACAGCCAGCAAACATGAAAGATCCCTGTGTACCTCTCTTGATCCAAATAGACAAAATATGGAACTGGCCTAGGTGCCTGTCATTGCAGAAAAATGTCAAGTGAGATTAGCCACAGAAAGTCAGGTATGATATTTTCTCTAATATATGGAAATGAACAAACACAAAAGATAGAAAGTAGAACAGAGACTACAGGCCAGGGGAGAAAGCCAGGCAGTAGAGAACACAAGGGTAGGTGTGAAGGTGGGTAAGGCCAAGGCATGTTATATACACGGAGTGAAATGTCACAGTGAAATCTATTTATTTCTACAATGAACACGCATTGATAATTATTGTTGGTATTGCTTAAGGAGGGCATGGAGGACAAAGGGTTAAAAGGGTATTGAAGAATTAAGTCAGAAACCCCAGTGGCTTAACTCGGTAGGCATTTCCCTATTTCCACCCTCAACTCTGAGACTCCCAACCCCCAAAAAAGCATGCCACATAGACCCAGGTTCACACTCCAGCTGTGCCTAGAACGTGGCAGTTCCTCTGCCCCCACCATCTGATACGTGCCCAAGCTCACGTCCACATGCAAAGCAGGTATTCACAGGTTGCTGATTTCTGCCAATCCTCATTGCCCATTTCTTTCTCTCCCTCCTCCTCAATTTCTATTTAACCCACAATACTGCTACAATAAAATGGGATAACTTGTCACGGGATTACTTGTCATGCTTTTTTCCCAGGGTCTATGCCCGTTATTCTCTCTGGAGAGATGAGCTGAACACACACAGAGCTGTAACACTTCTGGGGGCTCTCAGGCCCACAGACATGCCTTCATGGGTACCCGGTTTCAGATCCCCCATTGCGGCGGTGGCTCCAATGCCTCGGTCCCCTCCTTGCCACCACCATGGAGTGTGTCTGCGCCGCAGTGCTAGCCGGCCACCAGCACACCTGGCCCGGGACAGCAACCAGCCCAGCCTCCCTGGGCATTCCCGTCTCCACGCTGCCTGCGGCCCAAAAGCCCCAGACAAACTTCAAGACCTGCAACCTGTTCCTGTTCCTTTCTCTTTTTTTTTTTTATTAAAACAACAATTATAATAATAATTAAAAGAAATAAAAAACATACAGACTGGAAATGAAATAAAGTATTTCTTACTCTAAGATGGCAGAATGCTCTATAAAGAATTTTATTAGAAACCTATAGGGACAAAATTAATAAAATACATGCAAGATCTGTCTGCTGAGAAAGGGTAACAGAGATACAGAACTCTTCTTGAGTATGTGTGGGGAGGCCTGAGGACAATCTCCACTGTCATTTCTCAGGCACCGTCTATGTTTTTGAGATAATATCTCTTATTGGCCCAAAATTCACTAAGTAGGCTAAACTGGCTGCTGCCTGGGATCCATTTGTCTCTACCTTTCCAGCCCTAGGATTACAAGTGTGCACCACCACATCCAGGGTTCTAGGGATTGACCTCAGGTCCTCATGCTTCCATGGACAGCGCTTTTACCCACTGAGGTATCCCATCAGCCCTTGGACATCATTCTTTTCCCCCCATATTTATTAGTGTATGAGCAAGTCTTGCAATGGTACCCCTATCTCCCTCCTCCCTGTCCCCAACCCACTGTTTCAATGCACTGAATTAATGGAATTTGATTAGATACTTGCTATCTGCCTCCTCTCTCCTCACATTTTAGTTGATCATATCATCATTGTTGACATTTATTCTTACTAAGCAAATACACTCCTCCTATCTTGTACTTGATTTCCAGATCTAAGTGTATGAATCCTTGGATCTCCAGATGTTAAAGATAAGAAAGTCAACATTACATAATCTCCTATCTTCTTTTTTTTTGTCCCAGATTTTGTTAATTATTTTTATTTAACTTTTTGTAAGGGATTTGCATTTTTCCTTATGTTACCGATTATATTTTCATTGGCCAGAGTCACATCACATCCGTTTGTCTGCAGATTCCTTCCTGTTCTTCAGTATTGATGCTTTTGTATTTGGACAACTGTTTGGTCCCATGTAAAACTTGGGCGAGCTTTTGTCTCCTGGAAGACATTGTAGATTTTTCTTCACAAACCTCTACATTGCATTGCACTGGAAAGGTATATGACCGGGATGAATCTATAAGTAGCTGTTTGTTTGAGACAGGGTTTTGCTATGGAGCCTGGGATGTCCTGGAAGTTGTGATTCTCCTAAGAAAGGGGAGAAAGGCCAAAATTAGTAAATATAAGAAACAGACTGTAATCCCCTCCCCACCAGGTCCACATGTAACAGAGTATGTGCAGAACAGGTGTACCATATAAATGAAGGGGTCATGAGCTTCTACCCTTAATCCCAGATCTGGCCCATCTCCTCTCTTCGGACTGTCTTCTTTCCTAGTAAACTATCTCGTCTTCCACCACTGTCCATGTGTCCTTGTCCAATTTCTGGTTCTGTGTGTGGAACCCAGAGAGAGTGTGGAAATTCCAGTGTATTTCATAGTGTGCCTTTAAACCTCTATGTCTATCTTCCAAGTGCTAAGCAGCTATTGGCTTAATCACATGGTTTTCCCTTGACCTTTCTACAGCAGCAGTATTACTAAGGTGTATTATTTTGTACCATTCTGGCTCCATTTCCCAGGAGCTATTTATTCCATTTTAATCTCCAAGTTCATTCATTTTACTTCAGGAAAAATGTTACCGAACTATATTTTAAAATATTCTGATGTTATGGTTTTAAACTAGGAAGTAAATGTTTCATACCTGTGATGCCTATCTGCCTCTTTCATTATCCTGGTGACTTATTTCAGTTCTTTATTTCCAGTTGGCTATGAGATATGAGTGCATGTATTACTTCGAAGCTCAGTATTTCTCCGTGTTTCCAGCAGGGCTCTATTCTCCTAATGCCTATTTCCTTTCTTTCACTCCTTCAGTCATTGTCTTCCCATTATTTCCTTGTGTAATTTCAAAATGCATTGGTAAATTTCCTGTGACTGTAAGAACTATACCCCTGACAACCAATTATCAAGAGAAAAGGCTTATTTTGCTGCCAGATTTCAAGGTTTCAGTCCATGATGGGCTGACTCGGTTGCTTTGGGGCCTGTGGCAAGATATCACCTCCTGGTGGGCAGAACTGCAGAGAGAAAGCCAGTGGTGTGGTCCTTTGACGCTTTTCAAGGGCATGTTCTCTGTGACCAGAAGAGTTTCCACTATACCCTTGTGTTTCCACCACTCACTCTGGACCATGCCTTTAACACAGAGCCTTTTAATGGATGCTTCTATGAACCACAGCAACGTGCTTGCCTTAATTCCTAGTCTCGACAGTCAGGAGTCTCTGAAAAAACTATATATTATAGAGAAAAATTTAATTAATTTTAAATATAGTAGGGTAGTTTATGAATCTTAGATTGGGGTATATTTTTCTTAGAGTTCTATTTTAACAATCAGCCATTAAATTTTCCAATGTCTTAGCTTTTTTCCTTGTGTAGTACATTCAGAGAATGTTTTAGGATATTCTCATGCAGAGATTTAGTATTTGTTAATCTGCTTACTTGGAAATACTTATTTTTGCCCCCAAATCAATACATAGGATGCTGCGGAGGTCTTCTGTGGGTATGTCCAGAGTTCTCTAACATCTGAGTCACTTTACATGCACATTTCAGTCTAGAAGGTGTAATCCAGAGGGGCATTTCCACAACCCTGTGCTTGCATTTTCAAATTTGCTTTTTAAAATGGGAAGCACAATGCTCACATACCTACTGCCCAGCATTTCCAAACATAATCAATTTGTGAGGTGCCTATGCAAAGAGCACATAAATGGCAAATAATCTTCAAGACAGTATGGGTTCAATGTGAGTGATTCACGTTAAGAAACGGATGAAATTTGCTGAATTGTACACCAGACTGCTCCAGAAAGGGTTAAGGTAAGAATTACAGTGACAGCCACAGCTATGAGAGCAATGGAGAAGTGGTTAAGTTTGCACATTCATCATGATAACTGACAGACAAAACTAGTCACAAAACAATAATAAACATTTGTCAGGTAGCCTAAAAATCAAGAAATCTGTGACCATGTTATTCCAGATTAAAAGGTGTAAAACTCTTCTCATCTGGAGTTGGCTGACTCACACATTCCATAAAGGAACACAGCATGAAAAAAATGCTAAACTTGCATTTGAGGTAAGGTTCCATAGATAAGAAAGTTGTGGAAGTATTTTTTTTTTAAATACTGGCCAAGTGTTATACAGGAGAAGAGTTTTGTGTAAGAGTGGGTTTACAATGTTGAGACTGTCTGCTTCTAAAGACATCAATGAACCTATCTGCATAGTGCAAATGTCTCTTCAGGTGATGAAAGGCTGCACCCAAGAGTTTGTAGGAAAATGACCTTGTCGGAGAAGTAACTGTTTTATTAACTGTGTGCTTGGTAAAGCATGCCTACCATAAGTAATGAGTATCAACCATATCGTTAGGTCTTCTTTTACCTGTCTTTGAAGGTTGATCTGAATACAGTGGTGTTTACAACTAATGGATCAATTAATTGATCAACTGTCTTTGAAGAACATGGCATTTTTCTGGATAATTGTATTGAAATGGATTGGAGATAGATACAGAAGAGCCCGAAATTGCTGGACTTTTCCTTAGTACTCAGCATTCCATTGTTTGTGTGACTCCAAGTTCCACTTCCATCTTTTCTGCTTCACTGATTCAGGCCAAGTCCATGCAAGATCTGGCAGGAAACATTGCAAATAGAGCTCAGTGATGGCGTAAACTTACTGCTTTGAGAGGCAGAGGGAACAAACCAGAGCCAGTGAAGTGTTTGTTGATGACACACAGTTCAGGATGCTAGAACATTAGGCTGGTTAGCATTAATAGGCCAAGATATCAGTGACCAGAAGTGTGTGTGTGTGTGTGTGTGTGTGTGTGTGTGTGTGTGAGAGAGAGAGAGAGAGAGAGAGAGAGAGAGAGAGAGAGAGAGAGAGAATGAATGAATGAATGAATGAATGATAAGATCTACAACACGCAAATATTTACCTGAGTACTGACCAAGATCTTTTTACAGATCTCTTAGAAAAGTAATAGGGCTGTGGGGAAAGAGTGAGGAATAATTCACTCACACAAGGCTAATAGCTCATATTCTCATCATCTTAGTAAAAACAATATCTAACATAGTCACACATAGAGTCGTGGGAAGGTGGGAGTGAATTTGAGAATTAGTAGTTAGAATCAGCCATGGAAACAAAACCCAGACTTACAGGTTGTTCTGGACTTACCTAAGATTGTTAATTGGCTTCAAAAAATAGATTATATCCACCCACGTGTTTAATTTCTGAAATCAATCTCAAAATTGTTTATTAGAAATTTAAGAAAGTACCAATGCCATGAATATAGGAAATTGCATGTTTAATCCAAGCACGTATTTTCAGGTATGCATAAAAGCATGAAAATAAGATCCAGAGATCTGTAGCCATGACCTGAATGTGTCAGGTGATGGAGTTAGCCCAGGATGCTACTACAGATGTCATAATTTTGCATAATGTCTTCAAAGAGCCACAAGAAGCATCAGCATCTTCAGATGAGCTTTGTCATGAAAAATGAAACACTGAGCAAACTTCTAGAGCTGAGAAGTGTATCTGTCATGGATAGCACTCTAAGAGACCCTCAGATCATACTTCAGGGGCTGAGTTTCTTTAGCCTTTGAAAATGGACTAGTATGCTTAAACTTATTCACAATTAAAAAAAATAAAACCACACAATCACCTTGAAATATGAGAACATACACACATGGGAAAAGACCTTATTCAATTAGGAATAGACAGGAATACCTTCAAATGGTCACAGACTGAAGGATTTCCACTGAGAGAAGGAATTGTGTATGAAATATATGGCCACATTGTCTGAAGATGGAAACAGTTTCTGTGTTCATCCCTGATCTAAATGCTTTGCTTTCTTTTTCTTTCTTAATTGTGGTACTTGACTCTCCAGTGCAGGACTGAAGTACTGAGTTGAAGTGGTGAGGGCATCTCACTAGCTTCCTGTTTTGTTCAAGGGAAGTTATTTAGTCTTTGGCCATTCAAGGCAGTTCCTGTCTATTCTGAGGCTGAGGAGACTGTCGACCATGGGTGAATTCATTCAATTTTCCAAAGTTTTATTATGCCATTTTAACATGGAATTTTAGATAGACCAATATAATGAGGATTCCTGTCTCCTTTTCCTACTTACTATTTCTTAATTGTTAATAATTTCCACACATGTTCTAGTTATCATTCATCTATATTGCTTCTCTCACTGCATCCTGAAAAATGCAAACACAATCTCCATCTGAGAGTGAGATCAGTATAGGTTAACAAATATACACCATTCCGGATTACCTAGATTCTATTTTTAGTAGCCTCCTCGTCAGTCACTCACATAGTGCATCTTTTCTTGGGAGCCCAAGAGTACAGGATCCAGTAACTATCGCTCTGAATCCCCAGTTCCAATCAAGGATTCCCCCTCACTGAGTGGAATATTTAGCTGAATTTAATAGCTGTTGATTGTCTCCCCCAGGCCCAGGCTCCTCCATTGTACATGTGCTCCTTTCTTGGACCAAGATTCTTGGAGTGAGGACCTGTCAACCTTCCTTCCTACCCAGAGCTGCAGTTTATGCTTAATAGCCCAGATTTGTCCCCTCACAGCTCCAGCCCATGTTTATTGATATCCAACAAGTAAATAGTTCATATGCCTCTCATCAAGGACATGCAGCAATGTCTGGAGATGTTTTTTAACATATTTTAATGAGAATTTTAATACATGAACATATTGTAATTTGTCCGTATTCCGTGCCCATTACCCACCTTTGTCCTTCCTCCTCCACCTTGATTCCACCGAACACCCTCCTCTTTCCATGGAGTCTTTCCAGTCTTTCCTCTGCTTTGATGGCTCATTCCTTTTGTTCCCTCCTGTCCTCCATGTCAAAATGTTGATGGGCTCAGAACTGTTCAGGTCTTGTGGGGGTGTAAGTAACCATCAGAAATGTGCATGTCTTTTGGGGGGGTATTAGTAACCATCAGAGCTGTGCAGGTCTTCTGGGTAACAGTAACCTTGGTGAGGCCAGTTCATGTTAAGAGGACAGTGCCCAAAGTACTCCACATACTTAGTTTCTTACCTTCTTCCCAGCCCTCTTCTTCAATGTTCTCTGAGCCTTAGAGGGTGTGATAGAAATGTCTAATTTAGTGTTGAGCTCTCAACAGCTTCCTATTTTCAGCTTTGTTGAATTTTGAGTCTTCGCAGTGTCTACTGCAATGGAGATCTTGATAGACATGACAGGGAATGAATGGTACAGGCATCTGGTGGGATGATGATAACACAATGTGCAGAACTGCCCCACCCACAACAAAGACTTGTCAAGATCAGTGTGTCATAGTGCTGAGCTTAAAAAGAATAATATGTATTCATACACATGTATATACATATATGTATATATTCATTTAAAATGTGAATATTATGTAAATATTATACATGAAGCTTCATAGAATATCTGTTCATACACTCTTCTATTAACCCCAGAACAATGTAAATAGTATCACCCAAGAGAAAAAAACATTTCATACAACACTATGATCCTATGCATGAGATTCAACATTAATAAAATAATAGCATATAAAATGTCTGTTTGAGTTTTGGATTTATTTTCTATTCAGCATCTGATCAAACATTGTTCACTACATATGACTTTATTTGCTCTGTTTCATTTCATCACAAAGATTTCTCATCTTTGGTCTTTTACATCACTGACATTCTGTGAAGACCCCAGGCTGGCTATTTTGTAGAATGTCCTGAAGTTTGGGTTTCTCCTATTTAAATTTGGATTGAACTTTTAGTGAAAGAATTCAGCACAAGCTATATTGTGCCCCTATAAGTAAATCAGGAGACATCTGACATCAGCATGCCCTGTGAAGAATAATACAAAGTTTGGTAAGTTGATAAGTGGCCCCATCAGATTTATTCATTAGAAGATCTCTCCATAACCTTGACAATTAAGTAGTCTTCTGCATGAATCTTCAATGATGATCCTATTTTGCAATATGTTTTAGATAGTTATTTTAGAATTCATTGCCTACTTGAATTCATTATTAGGCAGACTGAAAATAGTGGTTTTCTAATTGTGTCATTCTTGTTTACATTATGAGGAGATATTCATTTCTTTAATATCCTCCTTTCTCTACCCTTCCTTGTTTATTTTGACAGTGAGCCCTAAAGATAACAGAATGGGTGGGTCTCTACTGCCCCCTTTTCTTCCAGTTGAGTTGGGTTCACTGGAGGAAAGTGATCCAGAGGAGAGAGGGAAAGTATTTACTTCCTTCAGAGTCAGTGTTGACCGACTCAGTAGTCCAGATCCTACCAGGCCACTCTCTCCTGGTAGTTCTTATCTGTGGGTTATAACAACAACCACCATTCCCTGGTCTGCTGAGAAGTTGTAAAAGAGTTTTGTCACTAGTCCAGAATCCTGCACTATTATTTGCCCTGACACCTCCCCATGTCCTCTCTCTTCTTCACTATTCTCTTGTTAGTAAACTTTCCTTAAGTGACCATGACTTATGACATCTTTTTCCTATCACCTCCTTGACTCTTATGCTTGGCTTACTTCTTCCTAACTCTTTACAAAGTCAGAAGTGCATCTGATGGCTTCCCCAGGCTTCCCTACACACCACTTCATATTTGTTTATAGTAGTTTCATAATAAATCTCTTGGACATCTAATCAAGTCTTGGCATTTCTTTTTTTAAGTCTTGGCATTTCTTGAAGAACCTACACAAGTTCTGCACGGAGGTTTGAATGCAAAATATTTATACGGGCACTTGGTCCCCAGCTGGTGGTGCCCT
Organism: Zapus hudsonius; assembly: GCA_004024765.1. Lineage (NCBI taxonomy): Eukaryota > Metazoa > Chordata > Mammalia > Rodentia > Dipodidae > Zapus > Zapus hudsonius. The sequence goes on along the minus strand of PVHP010030646.1, from coordinate 10,528 downwards.
GTGGGAAGGTGGTGGAACCTTTAGAAAGTGGAGCCTCTTTGGAGGAAGTGAGTCACTGAGGGTGAGTCTTGAGGTGTTAAGGCCTGGCCCCGCTTCCTGTTCTCTCTCACTTCCTGACTTTGAATGCAATTTAACCAGCCAAATTCCCACCCCTGCTCCCATACTTTCTACCCAGCACGGTAGACTGAACCCTGGGACTGTAACTAAAATAAACTTTCTTCCTTAACTGCTTCTTACCGGGTGTTTGGTCAAAGCAACAGGTAAAATAATTAACACACCTTGAACATATTAACACCAAGCATTTCCCATGCCATGAGCCCTGGCAAGACTCACAGTGAAGCTGGGAGGTCTGGGTAAATTGGCACCACTTAATAGCTGCCTATTTGAAATGATTATATTGAGCCTCAGTGAAAATACCTAATACAGCATGTGTGGAGTAGATGGTAGAGTTGAGCCTGGGGTTCCAAGCATCTGGGACAGACATATGCTAGGAGCATGAAATGTTAAAATGGGAATAGTGTTAATGTGAAGAAATTCTAGCTTACATCCTTTGTGTTCCTTTATTAACATCATAATAACATGTAAAAGTAAATTTCTATTACCTCCATGTTCATAAAGGAAAAATGAGTTCAATCAAGTTCAATATCTCATACAAGTTCACATGTGGAGCAGTTCCAGAATTTAAAATTGATCCCAAAATTTGTTTCTCTGCAGAAAGTCTAGCATGAAGTCAAGCATACTCTTCCCATATCTAGTCGGAATGCCTTCCATCCATGCAGGGTTATGTTGATGGTAAAATTGCATACTGGCTGTGAATGGGGAAGAGCTTGATTCGCTGTTAAGAGGTTGGGGCTTGGGGTGGCTCATCTCTTGCTGGGATGTCAGCTGTCAGGGAGGAGGGAAATCGGGGAAATTGGGATACCAACCCATTATTTATTTGCTCATTCAGTGTAACTAATTATGAATAATAAAGATATAATTTTAAAAAACAGAGGTTGGGGTTGCCATTCTCCAGGGAGCCGCATGTCCACATTCCAGGAGAGCAACAGCTTTGGTGCCCTGCAGCTGAGTACCCAGGACATTTACCTAAAAGCCAAGGGCCCCAATGTTCTTCTGAAAAATTACCTGCAGAGTAGGGCTGCTGTAATTAACAGTGGCAAAGTTTTAATGAACCCCAAAAGGAGATTTTTTTCCCAGCACTTACTTTTAAAATCCTGCCATAGTTTATATTCCTTGGAGATCAATTAAAAAGATTTTTTTTTCATCTTTGCCAAGGTGCCTGAGGCAGCTTTCCAGCGATGTCTTTTAATGAGCTCTCTAAAGGGTTCCTGAGCCAGGAGGGTGCAGGAGCCAGAGGAGCCTGGGAAAGAAAACTTCTGAGAACCCTGAAGTCAGTTTTCTTGGACAGGCTCACAGGTGTGCCTGCCTCTGATTCATTCATGGTCCCAAAGGGAGGAAGTCAGGGAGGGCACTCTAGGCTTTAATGGGTCCATTACAGGTTAAGGCTCCTTCAATTAGGTTTTTATTGATGTTCAGGCTCTGGGTAACTCAATCATGTCCTGTGAGCAACAGGAGGGGTTGGATACAGGCCAGGGGCTTCGGTGTACTGCACACATTTAGTCTATGGCAACTGTCCCCAGGCTTGGGCTACCTGTGGTCTTCAAGTAACCCAATGAATGCACCAAGTGGGCCCTAGAACTAGGAAACCTGACGTGGAGAATGTATACATAGGGTTCCTCCTCCCCCCTTTACCACCCCCCCACAATGCAGTTTGGAAATTTAATTGAGCTAATTAGTAAATTCATGATAAAAAATACATTTAATTAAACTACTTTGTAAAATGATCTCATCCACCTTTAAAGACAAGCAAGAGAAGAAAGTGACATGTAATATGACTCTTGAACTTGCACTCACATTGCTTTTATGCATGTCATGCATCAGTCTTGTCATCAGTACAACAGTTAAGGTGCAGTACTGACAGACAGAAAGACAGAGGCAGACAGTGAGACACTGTAACCGAGTCACCGAGGGAATTATAAAGAGGCTTCCGATCCTGATGTAAGATAAACCATGACCCCATTTCTATATGCATGAGAAGAATAAGCCAGCAAGCTATTATAATAGTCATTATGTTTTGACCCGACCCGCGGGTCAGTCAACGAAGGCCCTAAGGGAGGGGGCGAGAATGAAAAGGGAAAAGAGACACGAAGAATGGAGACAAGACAAAATTCTGATCAAGTCTCGATTTATTGGAGCTCAGGCAAATGCTTATAAACCCTCTCGCAGGAGGAAGTATTTGGATGCTTGAGTAGGAACTTACATAGCAGGGTTGCTAAGCGACCTGATACAACGAGGTCATGTGATTTCTAGGAGGAAGCCTTGCAGGTGGGAAAAAGAAACTTAAGCAGAGAAATACAAACTTAGCTTTGGTTAGTAGAGAAAATGGCAGAGACCTTCAAGATGGCGTCGACGCACAATAAGCAGCTCCCCACAATATTTTTCTGAACATGCTAGAAATTTGCATGTATAAAAGCTATAATCAATTCAATTTAATATCATTTTAGTAAAAACCCATAGAGTGAAAAATTAGTTGGCATGGATATACAATTTTAAGTGCCTCTAAAAAAAAAAAGCAAGAGAGATCATTTTCCACATTGTTTCTTCTCCTTCCCCAAATGCAAGTGAAATGGCAGAAAAGACAAAGAAACAAGTAGCTGACAGGAATGTAAGCAGACAAGAGATATTGCAGGATATTTTTTAAATCTCAAAAGTACAACAAAGAACAGTAGCTCACGTCAGAGAAGAAATGACTAACAGAGATGCAGAGAGGAAATCCATGTGAAACCTGAGTGGGAGTCGTCTGTAGGCAATGGGCACACCAAGAGCCAAATTATGGACCATTAACGTCCTACATGACACAAAAATACAACTCAGGAAGAAATGACTAATCCCATAATAGGGACAGGAAGGTACAAGAGCATCCTATGAAGTCATTTACACCAGAAAATAAGGAAGCCCTTGAAATAATGGAGTGCATCAGAGCTCTGGAAGGGACTCTTAGTAGCCCAATGAAAGCAAATAATGAAAGCTCCAAGCTGGATGTGGTGATGCACAACCTGTAACCCCAGCACTTGGGAGGTAAGGTGAAGAGGACCAGGAGTTCAAGGCCAACCTTGATTATACAGCAAGTTTCAGATAATCTGTGGTATATGAGACCTCATTTCCATAAAAAAAAGAGACAGGAAGGAAGAAATAAGTTACAACACAATGAAATATTTCCATACTGTTATAAATAACTAATAGTAATAAATAGATATGCAAAAGCTATTTTTAACAAAGGAATGACAATCATAAATGCAGAAGAAATTGTGAAAACAATTGTCATTTTGCAGCCATTAGAGTGGTGATGGTTCTGGAGGAAATTCATCGGGTGCTTTAATCTGAATCTGAGGATTTGATAAGAATCAAATTGTTGGCATAATATGAAAATGTCTGAAACAAACTCTAATATTTTTTTTCAAGAAAATGCTGACGTGGAAATGGTGGCACCTGCCTTTAGTCCTAGTCTTTCTCTCTCTCTCCCTCCCTCCCTCTTTCTCTCTTTCCTGTCTCTCTGCTTGCAAATAAATAAAAATATTAAGAAATCGAATATGGACTACTTGGAAAGAGGAAAGGGCTCAGTAGAAAGAGAACGGAGAAGGGGAAGAAGAAAAAGTAATGGAAGGAGCTTATGATCAAAGTACATTATGTATGTGTATGACAGATGTCTTCAACTTGTTATTAAAAGATACAATCTACCAGCCATGACTCAGGGAAATGAGCAGAAGAGGAGGCGGAAAGACTGGAAGAGCCATGGCGGGGGAGAATATCCAGAGACTTTACCCCCCTCAGCAACAACACACAAAGGGGGTGGGACCTGGATGACTACTGTGCTACCCATGACCCCCCAACCCACAGGTTGGTCCAGCATCCCCACCAAGCATACCCAGTGTGTTGGGGACAGGGAGGAAGGAAATGGGATACCAACACAATATTTGCCCATACAATGTATCTAATTTTGAATAATAAAGATACAGTTAGATAGATAGATAGAACCTTTCATACTTGATTAATCAATGTTAAATATTTTGATTGATGTGAAGATATTTCAAATGTCTTATACTTATGCAAATCATAAGTGAGAAAAGGAGAAATAATTTATATTGGTATTTTTTACAACACTGTGTCCAGCGTTGTAAAGTATGTAACAACTTAAACCATGAAAAAATACTTGAGTATCCTGGCTCCTTCCACACTAGTAATGGCCCTGAGTGTTTATGCCCAACATACAGTAAGGAATGTTGATATACTTGCAAGGTATTCAGTATTATACTTTTGGGAAGGACCAATAATTTGCTTACTTATGTTATTTAAAAAATCAACTTAGAAGCTGTTTGTCAAGAAGGCAAGAAGCAAAGCTCAAGTTAAATTTTCTTGAAATAAAGAAAGGCTACCTGGATGAGAAGGAACAACTAAGTCCCTAAGGTTGTAACTTAGTAGCCTGTGCATTCTTCCCACGTTCCCCTTCCCTGGGGAGGAAGAGGAGATACACTGAATTTGTCTATACTCAAGTGTCAGAATTCTAGTTTGCTACTTTATTTTATTTGGTTTTGCTCCCCTCCCCCGCTTTTAAAGATATTTTTACCTTGTTATCTCAAATCCTGTTTGAAATTCTTCATTAAATTGTGATCAAACTATGTGTAAACACAATTTACAGTCTCAAGTGAGAAAAGTGCAAAGGGCCTAAGAAAATGTGTATATACATGCACAGGGAAAGTGACTACTTCAGGGGGAGGTGTCACCTCACTGGCAACAAATACCCCTACCCAGGAGAAATAACAGGTGCCCAGGAGTGGTGGCCAGTATCCAAGAGCAGTGATCAGTACCCAGGAGCAGTGCCAGTACCCAGGAGCAGTAACAGGTGCCCAGGAACAGCACACAGTACCCAGGAGCAGTGGTCAGTACCCAGGAGCAGTGGTCAGTACTCAGGAGCAGTGGTCTGTACCCATAGGCATTAGCTGATACCCATGAGCAATGACTGGTACCCAGGAGCAGTGGCCAGTAGCAGTACCCAGTACCCAGGAGCAGTACCCAGTATCCAGGAGTAGTGGCCAGTACTCAGGAGCCTGAGCGGATGCAGCTGGGCCTGCACTGCTGAGTCAATACAAGCTAATCTGTCATCATTGAAGATGTCAGATGTGGAGAAATGGCCAATTTTCTGCCTCTGCTCTAGGGAAGAATTGCAACGATTTCTTCAGGTTTGTGTCTTTGACAGTGCTTGCAATGAAGCACCATTGAAGCTTAAAGACTGGATTCTTTTAGTGGCAAACTAACAGCTGGCCTCAGTTCTGGGAGTGGTCCACACCTTGTCCTGTGACAACAACAGACGGAGAAGTCTTTACCTGGGTCATAATGCTTAGAGCCCTGGTTTAGTGCCTTGCCATATCTCTACTCATTTGTCAAACAAATCCTTGAAGTTGCCTTTAGGTCTTCCCATTCTTTGGCCCTGACATGTGATGGAGAGGTATTTGCCTGGGGTTGTAATAACTCTGGACAGCCAGGGTCTGAATCAATAGCTGGTCAGCCCATCCCTCCAAGAGTCACTGGCTGATTACAGAAGAAATCAGTTTGTAAACATAGCATGTGGACAGATGTGCTCAACGACAGTTGTGAACACTGGGGAGGTCTAAGTGTGGGGTGACAATAGTCATGGGCAGCTGGGACTGGACAGTAACTGCAACCAGCCAACTAACTCCCTGTGGAGTGTCAACTCTACAAGGCACTCGTGTCCAGCGCGATGCTGTGGCTATGCACACAGTTTAACAGGTGAAGGTCAAGTGTACTCCTGCATGTAAATTCTTATGGCCAGTTGGGCATTGGCAATAAAGTCACCAGTCCCATCCTACCCTAGTTGTGTGGGTAAGGACAGGATGGTAGAGATTGCAGCTTGCCACTCGCCCCACACTTTGGCTGCTAAGATCCAGGGTGGGCTGGGGCCAGTGGTGATCCTCCCCACCTCACACACTTCTCCTGAACCAATGATGTATTTTCCTGCTTTTCCCCTCCTGCTCTCACCTGGCACCTTCTCTCCATGGAACCCAATGTCCATCTCACTCTGTCAGAGTCAATAAAAAGAGAACTTGACAAGCCAGACATAGCAGACCTCAAGTTCCTGGTTGATGGATAACACATTTATTCACTCAAAGTTCTTCTTATTAGGTGTGAGCATTTTTGTTCTTCACTGGAGGATAATGAAGATGATATTGTTGAAATGAGTGACTTTTCATATCCTGTGTATCGGGCCTTCCTGGAATACCTCTACACAGATAGCATCAGCCTGTCTCCAGAGGAGGCAGCAGGATTGTTAGATGTGGCTACATTTTATAGATAAAATCATTGAAAAGCTTGCAAACAAATGATGAAGCAAGGAATCTGCGAAGAGAATGTTATTGCTCTACCCTCAGCTGCTGTGAAATAGGACACTCGGGATTTAGAAGAATTCTGCTTCAGGTTTTGCATAAACCAGTTGACCCACTGCAGTAACACTAAATGGACCAGGTTTTCTGAAGAGCTTCATCAGCAAAGCCATCAAAGTGGAAGCCTGTAAGAATTGACCCCGCCTGTGGGAAATATGTTAAGCATTCACTTTTCCTTTCAAGCAAGCCATCAATGAATAACTTAAAAAACTGATCAACATAAGACCTGAAACTCTGAAAACCCTGGAAGAAAAAATTAGGGGAATTCTCTATGAGATAGGAATAGGGAAAAACTTCCCAAAAAATTGTGACAGATTTCTGTCAAAGCTCTTGAATACCTGTCCCAGGCCTAAGGTAAGACCCTATTGCTGAAGAAATCACAAAATGTCATCAAAGAACAAGAGAACCTGCTAGATCCAGAATGGTAACCAGCTCCCAGATGGTAGCATGTGTAGCATTGGAAGGTGTTGCACGAGCTCCCAGGGGAAATTGGTCAATGTTATTTGGAGAAAGCAGAGACCACTGATATACAATATAGACAGTTGTCAGAAGAATGCTGAACACATGGCTGTATGGAAGAGACCAGGTCAAGAAATGTTCATCTGTGCAATAGTGGCACCAAACCGAGGAGGGTAATCAACAGCTTAATGATTGGCTAAGAGATCTGTTTAGTGACAAGGAACCCTTAACTGGTACTGGGATCCACAGCATAATCCTATGGGAAACAAGATCTCGGCCTCCTAGGGGAAATTCCCACTACCAGAAAGCAACAGAGAGGCTACACCCATTAGGAGCTAGCCAAAATAGCAATGTTGTCTCATTTAACCTAACCTATATTGATCTCACTCTCTGATGGAGATTCTGTTTGTATTTTTCAGAAGGCATTGAGAGAGGCAGGGACAACCCAATTCCACTAACAAGACATTGGATGATGGCTTACATCCTGTCAGGAGACAAACCACACCTAGCCTTCACAGATGCCCCAGATGAAACCTATGAGAAAGTGACCAGACAAACAGGAGACCAATCACCACAGCAAGTCTGATAACCCATGAAAGGTTAATGGAGGCTAACACCAATGATACCCAACAAAATCCAGGGCAAAGATCCAGAGATACTTAAGATCTCAGCAACAAGCAGACTCAAAACTCACCCACTATGACTCAGGGAACTGAGCAGAATTGGGGGCGGATAGAATGTAAGAGCAATGGTGGGGGAGGGTATCCAGAGACATTGTCCCCCTCAACAACAATACACAAGGGGGAAGAACCTGTGGTGCAGCTCATAGGCTCCTAATATATGGACAGATCCAGTATATGTACCAAGGAAGTGGGTAGGGGACAGAGAGGAGGGAAATGGGGATACATTCACAAGATTTACTCATACAATGTAAAAACTTATTCATAATAAAGATATTTTTAAAAAATAGAAGAGAGACTGGTTGGAATGAAGAGATTAGTGGAGGGGGAATTTGGGAAAGGAAAAGGAGAGAATGGTAGAGGGGATCTTGACCATGATTTATTGCTTATATTTAAGGAAGTTATCAGTAAAAAGATTTTAAAAAGAAAAAAATAAAAATATTACAATAGAAAAAAATTGAATCTGGCTGGAGAAATGGTTCAGTGGTCAAGGCACTTGATTGCAAAGCCTGACAACCCTGGTTTGATTCCCCAGTACCTCTTTAAAGCCTCAGGTGCAGAGTGGTGCATGTATCTGGAATTCATTTGCAGTGGCAAGAGGCTCTCTCTCTCTCTCTTTCTCTTTCTCATTCTTCTCTCTGTTATCTTTCCTCTCAACTTCCAAGTAAATAATAATTTTAAAAAAGGAAAATTGATCCCGCCTGTGAGAAAGGAGATGTTAAATCTTCATATTTCCTTGCAACACAAGCTATATAATGATCAGTGTTCATGATGACCTGTATCTAGCTGAATTATTGTGTTTTGTCAAAGAATGGTTTACTTAGCCTTCTCCACCTGTCTACACCAAAAGTTTGCACAGGAAGCATCGACTGCTCTGACTAGATGTGACTACACTCATGTAAAAAAAATGAACATTCCTTCTGTAGAGGCACTCAGTTAATTTAGTGAAAATCTTAAGGGTGGCCCAAGAACAGCTTCATTTGTAGAATATAGGATGAAGGAAGACGTTACACAAAAGACATTTAAACTAGCCTGTGATTACAGAGGTTCATATTCTTTCTGACTCATTGTTCTGAAACATAGCTAATTTAGAATTCACAAAAGGCCTTAGCAATTAAATTGTCAAAAGCCCAAGGGCTAATTTTAATTTTCTGTTTACTCTGAATCATTAATTTCTCATTTGGGATTATTGAATAGTACTTTTGAATGAATGTTATTTCTGGTATCATCTGCTTTTGCTTTTCTTTGTGGTAAGGATCTCTCTGTAAGTGAAATGAGTGTATGTTTTTCTTGTAGTTGAATTTTGTCACTATAAAAAAGTTTCTTAACAGGACCTGACCATGATTTTACAAGATGAAAGGCACTAGTAGATTTAATTGATCGAGAATGAGAAAAATTTTTAATTTAAATCCTTGTACTAAGCAAAATAAAACACAAAAGGAAGTACAAAGGACTTAGTAGGCAAAACAAACAAACAGGATAGACCAAGGGCTCTCAGCATCTAAGTGTCTTATAGTTTAATGACATCAGCTTTCCTTGAACAATGATGGGACAATCTGCTTTTCTGAGGCCATAAACCCAAAACTCTTTGTTTATGAGACCAGATCTCACTCTGTAGCTCACAGGAATCCTGTCTCAGTCTCTCAAGTGATGAGAATACAAGTGTGAGCCACCATGCCCATCAAAGCCCAACATTGTACAGCTTATATTTCATGTAAAGCACAGAGTTACTAACCTATAATATCCTTGTTTTTTTTCTCAATGAGTTGCTATGACATAAGTCTCAGCATGATTTGTTCCTTTACTTATGTACTTATCCACAAGCTACTTGGGGATTTAAGGACAAAGAATTAAAACAGACATAATCCATGCTCCTACAGAACCTCCCCTTCTAGAAGAGGAGACAAAGAAAGAAAGAGAAGTAGGCTTTTATTTTACTGCATGGGCTGTGTTGGTAGACAATAATAGTGTCATTGGTGTGAGAACAGAGAGTTAAATCTCTAACTCTCTGGGAGAAGCTTGGCGTGATCAGACCCTGCCCGAGGTCCAGCATGGTTCAGGCACGTTGCATAACCAGAGATGTGGTCCAAGAAGCAGGACCAGCCAGATGATCTTGTGCTTGGCAGTTTGTTTAACAATTGAGCATTGGATATTTTAAATGCTTTTAGAATGCTAAGATGATAAAAACATGCTTTGCATTTTAAAAGTATACAGAATAGTTTCATTAGGTTAGTTGATTTTGTCAACTTTGAACAGAGAATAGAGCTTGTTATGATTTGGGAAAGGCATCGATTAAATATTTTTACTTAGTTAACAAATGCTTTAAAAATATGTATGGATGGGCTGGGGAGATGGCTCAGCAGTTAAAGACACTTGCTTATAAAGCCTACTGGCCCAGGTTTGATTCCCAAGTACCAGTCAGATACAAAAGTGGTTCATGTGTATAATGACAAGAGACAATGGAAAACTTCCGGTGCTGGCAGCTCACCTTGGCAGCCATCCATAGTCCAGGAATTCATTGGGTATCCACTGCAAGCTACAGTTCATCTTCATGACTCCATTGCATCTCCACACAGGCAATCCAGCACACCTGCTTCACATTGTCAATGGCCATTTTTCAAAAACAAAACTGTGTTGCAAATCTAGTGACCCTCTCTTCCTTCCTCCCCTGACTGCTGGTGCTTGTTCATGACTTGTACTCGCATCCTACTCTCCTACCCTTCTTGGACATTGGAACCCAGTTTCCTCTGCCTCACATTCTGGACTGAAGAGCACAGCTTCCCAGGTAGACTTCAGGCATTCTGGGCTGGATTGGGACTGCTGAGGTCTCCAGCCACGTGGACTGAACAGCTACTGGTTCCTTCAACCATGGGC
>PVHP010030645.1:0-21564 GCA_004024765.1 Zapus hudsonius | reverse complement strand
TATACAAGCAGAGAGAGAGAGAGAGAGAGAGAGAGAGAGAGAGAGAGAGAGAGAGAGAGAATGGGCACACCAGGGCCTCTAGCATCAAACTCCAAATACATGCACCATGTTGTGCATCTGGCTTTAAGTGGATATTGAGGAATTGAACCAGGGTCATTAGGCTTTGCAGGCAGGTACCTTAAACACTGAGCCATCTCTGCAGCCCCCAAAAATTATTGAGAAAGGCAAGAGTGGTGTGCCAGGACCTCCAGACACATTTACCACTTTGTGTGTGTCTGGCTCTACGTGGGTAAAAAACTGATGTAAAAAGCTGAGGATTGTGATGCGCACATAATAGTACCACCATAACATTTTTTAAAAAATATTTTTATTCATTTTTCAAGCAGAGAGAGAGAGAGAGAGAGAGAGAGAGAGAGAGAGAGAACGAGCACCAGGACCACCACCCTGTGGGTCCGGCGTATGTGGGTACTGGGGAATTGAACCCGGGGCCTTAGGCACTGGAAGCAAGTGCCTTATCCGCTGAGCCATCTCTCCAGCCCAGTACCACCATAACATTTTTTAAAAGCACATGCTTGTTTTGTAAAGTGTCTCGGATTGGGTGTGTCTTATCTGATGTTCCTCATCGTTAGATTGCATACATGTTAGCAAGAATACCACAGGAGCCATGCTGCAGCATTGTGTCATTTGAGGGACTTAAGATGATGGTTTCTCAAGTATTTTCATCTATAAAAGTATAGTTTTTCTTTGTAATTAGTTAATATTTGATAGGCTCGGAATTCTACTATACAAATTTGTCTTCAAGGAAGGACTTGGTGCTCATTTGTGGCAGAGGTCAGCAGCCAGGTGACTCGTATCTCTGAGGGTCACACCCTTCCTGGTGCAGACTCTGGGCCTCAGTGAGATGGAGCTGGGCTGCTCACTCTGGAGCTCCCTGCCAGTTGCCCACACAGGGTTGGATTGCAAGTAGATTTCCTTCTCCTTTTACATGTTTACCTCGAACTCTGTCTTAGCACCTGATTCCAGATAACCCTGCCTGAGACAAATAATCATCACTCCTTTTTTTTTTCAAGGTATGGTCTCGATCTACCCCAGGCTGACCTGGAATTACTCTGTAGTCTCAAGCTGGCCTCAAACTCACAGCAATCCTCCTACCTCTGCCTCCCGAGCATTGGGATTAAGGGTGTGTACATGCTGGCTCTATTGCTTCCTGTATATTTCCTAGTTAGAATTCTAGGAGGAATAATTTTATCTTCCTAATTATTATTTGTCCCTTCTTATTAATTAATTGCTTGTTAATGGCATGCAATCCTGGATTCTATTTTATGGCTTGTATCTAACATTTTGTCTTTCACATAGTTAGTTCCACATTGGGCCAGTGGAAGCCCCGTCTGCCTGATGCCTGCAATCTTTGGACAGGTCTCAGTTTTTGCCACTGCAACCTTCTTGAGGCTCACATGGTACTTTTCCTACCTTAGGGAGTGGCCATTTCAGAAAGAAACTAAATCTGAATTTTTTTAAAACAACACTTAAGCACTACAACAAAACTTGAGTGATTAATCTTATAAGGAGACACCAATGAAAGCCTCTCTTGCTGGGTATTGTGGCACACGTCTTTAATTCCAGCATTTGGGAGGCAGAGGTAGGAGGATCACTGTGAGCTTGAGCCCAGCCTGAAACTAGGAAGTGAGTTCCAGGTCAGCCTGGACTACTTTAAAAAGAAAGGAAGGAAGGAAGGAAGGAAGGAAGGAGGGAGGGAGGGAGGGAGGGAGGGAGGGAGGGAAGGAGGGAAGGAAGGAAGGAAGGAAGGAAGGAAGGAAGGAAGGAAGGAAGGAAGGAAGGAAGCTGCTTTCTAGCCCAAACTACCAAACGCAGTAGGCATTTATAAGTGAGTATAAGCATCTTTTCATGTTTATGAGCCATTTTCATCCTTTTTTATGTGAACTCACTTATAAATGCAAGATAAAGCTGGGTGTGACGACATATGCTTTTAATCCCAGCACTCGGGATGCAGAGGTAGGATCTCCATGAGTTTCAGGCCAGTTTGAGACTACAGAGTGAATTCCAGGTCAGCCTGAGCTAGAACAAGACCCTACCTCAAAAAAAACAACCCACAAGGCAAAATTATCCTGTGATACCAAGAGTTTGAAAACAATTTATTGGCTAGACTGCAAAAAATGGGCAGTTTCATTTATGCCTTACTAATAAAGCATACAATCCTCATATATAACAGATTCACTTTTGGTCTAGTAATCCTGTCATGAGCAATCTATCCTGAAGACAAACTTTCAGAAATAAACAGCATATACATAGTTATTTATCACTATATTGTATTTGTGTGTGTGGGTACACAGGCTTGGGTGGCTGTGCAGATGTGGTCTCTTACCACTGCAATCATGTGAGAGACAGTTGGCCAGTGAGCTTCAGAATCTCCTTGTGTTGGCGGGCAAGTTGGGATCACAGATACATTGCCACTTTTACGTGGGTGATATGGAAATTGAACCCGGGAGACAGGGTCCTACGTAGTCTGAATTAGCCTCTAACTTACCTCTGTAATCAAGGCAGGCCTTGAAGTCCTGATCTTCCTGTCTCTGCCTTCCAAGTGATGAGATTATTAGAGTGTGCCACCACACAGGCTACTTTTGGGAGAGGGAGTGTGGGAATTTGGTGGGCTTTGAGACTGTTTCACTATGTGCTATAGCTGGCCTTGAGCTTGGGAACCTCTCAGTCTCTTAAATGCTGCCTGACTTTTAATGCTTTTCTTGGTTGTATCAAGCCTTGTGGAGGGAGTAATTTGGCCCATACTATCTAGGTTTGTGTCTTTATATGCTGTGAACAAAGCTGGGATCTCCTTTACAGAATGCTAAGTGACACATGACTGTACTTTTAAAATATACTTCTGTATTTGAAATGAATAACCTCACTTCATTCTCCTTATTCAGCATTTTACTTCATGAATTTCCTTTCTTCCTTCCTTCCTTCCTTCCTTCCTTCCTTCCTCCCTCCCTCCCTCCCTTCCTCCCTTCTCCTTCTCTCCCTCTCTCTTTCTTCTCTTTTTCTTTCTCACTCTAACCCAGGCTGACTTGGAATTTAACTCTGTAGCACCTCCTAGTACTAGGATTGAAGGCCTGTGAGTTTATTTTTAACAAAGAGACTTTATAGTCAAGTTAAAAATAAAAGTTAGCTTGTTTTGGGGTCTATCAGTGCCATATTTATGGATTGAGAGTTAGAGTGTTGGCTCATTCCACATAAGAGCAGTTTGTTCAGACTTTCTGACCCTTGCAGCATGAAAATTTTTTACTTGTGTAATTTTTCTTCTTACATTTATAGGAATTTGACCTTTTAGGTGGTGTGGTGTCATAGCCAGCGACACACTGATGGGATGAATCTCCAAACCAGGGACAGTTTATGGAAGAAAAGGATTTATTGAAGCTACAGATTCAGGGGAAGTTCCATAATGGTGAAAGAGGCTGGCCTGCTTTCACATGTCCTAACAAAGAGGTGGGGGAAACCCATCACCAATACCATACATACACACACACACCACCACCACCACCACCACCACCAAACAAACAAGGGGTAGGGGAGAAAGATATCCTTCCCCTTTATATAGCCTTAGGGTGGGGTCTTGCAAACCTTTCCCAGACTTATTCACTAACTGGAATTTCAGTCCAGTCTCTGGAATTTCCTTCCTGTACTGCCCTCCTTCGAAGAGGTGACTAGTTCCCTGAACTTCCTTACATCCTGCCCCCTCTACTGAGAGGCTGCCTTCTTGTGAACATCCTCAGAGATCCACCCAAGATTACTAATAGGTTAAGTTGACAACAAAACCTAACCATCACAGGTGGCTTCCTTCTCTTACAGCTAGATAGTGATAGCATTATATATAGGAAAGTGCATGATCTCTGCATCTTTTTGTACACAATCACTGCTCGGTTTGTTGGTTCTTTTTCTTTCGACTGTTCAGGGATGCATTATTATTATGTAATCTATAAGTAGGAATAACACTTGTCTTCAGTTTTTTTCCAAAATATTTTTACTATTTGCTGGTGTGTGTATGTGTGAGAGAGGGGGGCAAAGGAGGGAAGAATGGGCATATGCTGCACACAAACTCCAAATGTATGTTTCACTTCATGCATATGGCTTTACATGGGTACTGGGGAACTCTAAACCTGGGTCAGTAGGCTTTGCAAGGAAGGGCCTCTAACTACTGAAACATCTCTCTTGTCTCATGCCTTTTCAATATTTATATGCTCTTCTTTTCTTTTCTTTCTTTTTTTTTTTTTTTGGTTTTTCGAGGTAGGGTCTCACTCTAGTCCAGGTTGACCTGGAATTCACTATGGAGTCCCAGGGTGGCCTCGAACTCACGGCAATCTTCCTACCTCTGCCTCCCGAGTGCTGGGATTAAAGGTGTGCGCCACCATGCCCGGCTTATATGCTCTTCATTTATAATTGTGTTTACTAATATAGTGCTTCTCAGTCATGTTCACATCATGGTATTATATATAGCATATTACTATCTTAGTGTATACTTTGTGAAGACCAGAGGTGAACAGGCCCTGACTGACCTAAGATGTGTTGAGAAACCCCATGCGTCTCCAAAACATGTTTAAAAGAAAATAAACAATGATCAAGAACCCATTTGTATTATACTTAACTTTAATGGAGATATTTCTTTAGTGTTTTCTTAGTAGTGGGGGATTAAAGTAGATACATTTTGGTTTATTAAGGAAATATCCATGTAATCCTATTTTATCAAGAGATTTTAGTCAAAGTTTATTTTAAATGGAGAAACAACTTTTTGGAGGCAGGGTCTCACTCTTAAATTAGATTGACCTGAAATTTACTCTGTAACTCACGTTAATCTCATGGCGATCCTCCTACCTCTGCCTCCCAAGTACTTGAATTACAACATGAGCTGGCTATTAAAACAACTGGCTATTGAGAAACAGTTCTTAAACATCCCTGCTGCATATCAATCTTTGAGACTAAAACAAGGAATGAGATGCAGGTCTGAGCACACTTTAAAATATTTTTATTTATTTGCAAGGAGAGAGAAAGTGGGCACATTAGGGCCTCTAGCCACTGCAAACAAGCTTCCGGTGCATGTGCCACTTCGTGAAAGAATTTATGTGGGTACTGGGGAATTGAACCTGGGTCCTTAGGCTTTGCAGGCAAGGGTCTCAAGTGCTGAGCCATCTCTCCAGCCCCTGAACACACTTTAGTTAAATCCTATCCACACTGTGTATATTAGATCTGTGACCCTAGGCAAGTCATTTAATTGCTCTGAACCTTAGTTTACTTTTGTAAGGAGCTAATGTAACTTACTGTTTTAAGACACAATTCCATACTTTAAGATGCATATTAATTCAGTGAGACATATACAGATGATTAACAGAAAGGAAGACAAGGAATTGAAGCTGAACAGGAAAGAAAGGCAGAAATGGGAGGATGAGCAGTGGTGACAGAAAGGCGTGTCCTTTATTTCTAACGTGGGACTCAGGTTTTACAGAGGAGGTGGTGTTCAGACAGCCTGCAGGAGGGATGGGAGGAACACAGCACATGTGATACTGCTTGATCGGAAGTTCAGTGTGGTCAAGACCGAGTGGTATGGCCTGCAGTATGTGCTTCCTGCAGACACTGGACATTGTCTTAAGTGGTGGAGGTATTCATCCAGCAGGTTGGCTGTGGTGAGAATATGTTAAATTGATGTCGTCACACGATGCCTTAAGTTGTTGCATTTGAGGCAGAGATTAGAAGGGCCTGAAAAGTGACAGATTAAACTAGATTTATGATCAAACCAGAAAATAAGCACAAGTAGTTTATCACATTTTCAGGCATGGTAAACTGAGTGGTTGTTGACAAGCTAATAGAAGAAGGAAGAAGATATATACATAATTACTATGTATCAGTGTGTCTTGAGGGTACCTTAATGTACCTTACCACCAAGAGTCATGAGTCATTAAGTCATGAGTGCTGCAAAGAACAGCCAACCCTATTCATTACACTGGTATTAAGGAAAAAGCTAAAGAAATTTCACAGTATTACTATGTTAATATACTTGGAATTAAAAGTCTTAAAAGTTGAAATAATTGTGTTTCTTAAAAATTTTTGAATTTTAGCATTCAAATGTTTTTGAAAATAATGACATTGATGCATAGTCAACCTGAAATAAACTCATGTACAAATGTTTAAAGTAAATTCACATTTTTTCTTCTATTCTAGTTACTATTTCTGGAAATGAAGCAAATGGTAAGGCACTTTTAACCCACCTACTTTTTTTTTTTTTTTTTAACCCACCTACTTTTCATTTAGTGATGAATATGTATGTTTTTGTTTTTGTAAAAGAAAACATGTATCTTAAATTTGAAATAATTATAAGAAGAGGTAGTGATGAGTTGATTCCCAGACACTCAGTATGTTCTCATTTTGTCATATATATATGAATTGAAATAGCTATTGTTTTATAAGGCACCTAGCATTTATGCTTATTTGTATAAATTTAACTATTCCTGCCTGTATATTCTTTAAAACTCCTTAGATTCTATTTAGATTTTATAGAGTTGAAGAGTATGAAAGAAGCACCGGCCCTGTAAACAGGGGTCCTGAGCAGGTCACCCTCCTCTTAACACCAGTCCTTAGTAGGCTGACAGGATTTTGCTTTAATGGTGCCTAAATTTTGTTGATGGTTCTATTGTTTTTGTTTCTTCAAAATAGCACTTTTCAGCCAGATGTGTGACGGGCCCCTTTAACCCTAGCACTGTGGGAGGCTGAGGAAGGCCGTGAGTTCCAGGGCAGCTTGGGCTAGAGGGAGACTTCCTCATTAAACACACACACACACACACACACACACACACACACACACACACACACCTACTCACAGATATTCAATAAAATAACCAGACTTTAAATTTGTAAATTATATTTCTAGGTATAATGACTAAAGAGATACCTAAAAGGAAAAATCCTTTCTCATAATTTCACTGGAATTAAAGAAATTTAGAAATCCATTGAAGTAATATTAAAGTTTGACATACAAAAATTCAGAAACTCTAAAAACAGTTGATTATTGGAGGTAATCAGGTATTAAGCAAGTACGTTTCAAGTTCCCTTAAATCTGATTGTTTAGGAACAGAAGCATACGCTCAATCTTTATATACCCATTTACCCCACCCCCATTGTAGCCCAGGCTGGCCTCAAACTCAAAGGATCCTCCTACCTCTGCCTCCCGAGTGCTAGGATTAAAGGCTCTTGCCACCATACCCAGCTGCCTATACCTTTTACTTCACGCTGAGAACTTAATCCAGGACCTTAAACTTGCTTGCTAGTTTTACATTTTACTACTGAACTAAATACCCAATCTCTGCTTATGTTTCTTTAAATCAGAATTATTTTCTGTATGTTGAAAATACAGATATAAAACGCAGAGTTTCAAAAAAATTTTTGTCAGTCAGGAGAACTGCTGTGAGTTCAAGGCCAGCCTGAGATTACATTTTTAAAAAAAAGTGTTTTGTTTCTTCTGAGGCAGTTTCTTGCTATGTAGTCCACACTTGTCTTGAACCTGCTATGTAGCTGACCTTGAACTTGAAATTCTCTTGCCTCTGGGATTATACTACCACACCCAGCCTTGAAACTTTTTTTTCAAAAAAGGCTTTCATTTATATTATCTCTTGAAGTTATTTTTTCATCTCTTAAAAGAATCTTTTTGGAACAGGGTGTTATGCTACCTCAGCCTCCTGATTGTTGGGACCAAAGGGTGTCACCATGCCCAGCAGAAGAATCTTTCAATGAAAATTTTAAATTCAGTTACAAGTGTGTGTGTGTGTATTTATTTATTTATTTGAAAGAGTCATAGTGAGTATGGGTGCACCTGGGCCTACTGCTACTGCATATGAACTCCAGGTGCATGTACCTCTTTGTGCATCTGACTTTACATGAGTTCTGGGGAGTCAAACTCAGGCCATCATGCTTTGCAAGCAAGCGCCTCTATCCACTGAGCCATCTCTCCAGGCCACCGGTAATTTTTGAACACAAACTTTTTGATTCATAGTCTCAGATTTTTCTTTGAGCTTTGATTTAATTTGCTAATGTTTTACTTTATGTGTCTATATATTTTGTGTGTGTGGTGTGTAGTATGTGTGGTGTATGTATGTGTGTGTGGTGTGTAGTATATGGCATGTGTGTGTGGTGTGTAGTATATGTGTTGTGTGCATGTTTATGTGGTGTATAGTATGTGTGTTGTGTGCATGCATATGTGGTGTGTAGTATGTGTGTTGTGTGCATGTTTTATGTGGTGTATAGTATGTGAGGAGGGAGGAGGGAGGAGAGAGAGAGAGAGAAAATCTGTGTGACTTTAAACTTGTTTAAAAGCAATAGCTTCTATTATTACATATTATTTGCTATAAATACTTTTAATGCTTTAATGTACTCTGCATTATGTTAAGATCTTTATTTAAATGAAGGATAATTTGCCTTAAAACCAAGTATTTTGTTTTGTTTTCATGGAAAGTAGAGATATTCTGAAAGTCTATTAAATGTTAAAAAACATAAATATCCCAAGTCTTGTTTATGTGTCAGTTATAAATAATAGTTAGGAAGATTAAAGCACTTGATTGTTACCATTTTTCTCAAAGCTATCCAATATTGGAATTACAAGGAACAGCAAGCTTTATTAAATGTGGGGACCAGCCTCTGCCCCAAAAATACCTAAATGCAGGAAGTAAGCTAGGTGAAAATAATCTGTAGTCAATAAATGACCTCAGAGTTAGTATAATAGAAGGGTTTTTTTCCAAAGTAAAACCATAGTTTTTGAGACCTCTGGGTAGACCATGAGGTTTAACCTAGAGGGAGTGAACAGCAAGGAGAAACCAGAATTTTCATTGAGGAACAAACAATAGCAGTGAAAGTAGCAAGAGTGTATTTACACCTAGAAGGAACTTGTGGTTGGAGCTTTATTTGACATCAGCTGTTGGCTCAGAAGTAGAACTATTCAGATATTGGCTAAAAAAAGTGGAGAAAACTGGGCATGGTGGCGCATGCCTTTAATCCCAGCACTTGGGAGGCAGAGGTAGGAGGATTGCAGTGAGTTTGAGGTCACCTTGACACTACATAGTGGATTCCAGGTCAGCCAACACTAGAGCAAGACCCTACATTGAAAATCAAAAAGTGGAGGAAAGTAGAATTTCAGGGATGACATAGTGAAAAGAACCTGGGGTTTTTATTAAACAGATGTGGCAAGTAACACTGAAGAAGACTAAGTTCTCTGAGCCTCAGTGTTTACATTTGTAAACTTGAAGACTATTTTACAAGACCAAGACTAACATGAGTTAGAAGTAAGGTACACATTATATGATAAGAGTCTTTCAATAGGAGGGAATGGCATTTTGAGTAGCTGAAGTCAAATATGGTGACTAGGTTTTGTTAGGACATAACAGTGTTTTTTTGTATATATTATTAGTTCATCAATATTAAGCAAATAACTTTATTGCTTTAGTTGAAGTAAGTGAATGCCTAATAGAAAGGGGAGTGCAGCATTAAGAGGAATGAGTTCTGAAAGTAGTGAAGATTTGGGCAAAAGAAATGGCATTCATCTGATTTTTAAATGAATAGAAATTCAAACTATGTTTTGTCCAAATTTTGTTATTTTCAGTGGTTGTGTGTAGTATTTCACACTGAAAAAAAGAGTTCAACACCTGGTAGATAGGTCTTCTTATAAAAACCACCCTTCTTTAAAATAGAAAAAAAAACTACAAAAATGAAAGGCTTAAAGTTACTTCAGTGATTTAACATTTGAAGTTAGAGGTGTTAGGATGTGACACTAATCCACTTGAGAAAGGGTGACCCAACAGTGACTATTACTACCAACACAAGACTTATATAATATGAGGGGAAACCGATGGCATCAAAATAGAAGAGAGACTCAGTACCCTGTATGGATGTCATCAATTAAATATTGAAACTGTTATAATAAAAAGTTAACATGGGGGAGCTACAGGTATAACAAATGAGCAGCCATTTGTGGGTGCAGGCTTTTTATTCCAGCACTCTGTAATCACCCCAGTACTTGGGAAGCAAAGGCAGGAGGAGGATCGTGAATTTCAGCCCAACCTGGATATTTAGTAAGTGGAGGCCAGCCAAGGGCAGAAACCCAAACCTCTTTCTATTTCAAGGGAAAATTAACAGCCAAAGGGGGCTTTTTAGCTTAAATCCTCAGCATCTGACTATGACCAAATCTTACTACACTGTACAATCTTTGTAAACTTATGGTTTATAAGTAAAGTTTATTTTATAACCATACAGCTTTAAAATACAGGAACAGAAGAATTCTTGGTATCTAGCATTACTGTATTTGTGTAAATAAAAGTGTCTATATCTTTGATAGTTGAATAGATCTTAAAGTATTGTATTATGTCTCTTGACCCAAATAATGTTTTTTAATATAATGCTTTTTCCTGTTTCCACCTGGATTCAACTATATATTATTTGTTTTTATTTACCAGGAAAGACCGTTGTTTACCTTGTGGCTTTCCATCTGTTCTTTGTTATGTTTGTATGGTCCTATTGGATGACAATTTTCACATCTCCCGCTACCCCCTCCAAAGAGGTAAATTTAATGTTGGTAAATTAGTAATTGATCATGGAATGATTTTTCCTTGTGTTACCTTTGTTAAAACCTTATGTAGTACATTTGTTGTGTTTTCATTCATGAAATTTCTTGGTAACTGTATTGTGAATGTGAGTCATTGACTTGTTTTCAGAGATAATTGAGTCTGATATGAAGCATTTACTTTTAGAAACCCTTTTAGCCTATTTTCTCAGGCATGAACAAGTACGCCACAACTAAGAACAGGTTATTCAGGCTCCATCTTGCTGTGACTGCTTTTCTTCTCATGGGAGGTAACACTTAGAAAATAATGTAGGTAGAGGCTGAATAGATGGCTCAGCATTTCAGGCACTTGCCTGCAAAGCCTAATGACCTGGGGTTCAGTTCCCTAGTGTCTGCGTAAAGCCAGATGCACAAGGTGGCTCATGTATCTGGAGTGAGTTTGCAGTGACTGGAGGCCCTGGCACACCCATTCTCTCTTTCTCTCTCCTCTCAATAAAAAATTTATATTTAAAAAAGAAAATAATGGAGGTAAACATTGATGTGTTATAACTGGTGTGTCTCTTGTCTTGACATACACAGATAAATTTCTACTTCACTGAAAATTTAGTATTAATAAGATGTTCAAGATTAATACAGAAGCTGGGCATGGTGGCACACACCTATAACCCTAACCTTTGTGAGGCTGAGGCAGGAGGATTGCAAATTCGAGGCCAACCTGTGACATAATCAGACATTTATACTCCCCCTGATACAAACAGATAATGCACACACACAGAGTTTAGAGCTAAAATGGTTTGACTCTGATCTTTTGCTCCAGCACGTTACTTAATCTCTTTGCTTCAGTTTTCACATTAGAAAATGGATCTAACACTTGTGTCTATTTCTGCTGGATGTTTCTGAGGATTGAGTGGTATTTATCCAAGTAAAACTTTTTTTTTCCCAAGTGAATCTTTTAACGTAGTACCTGCCACTTGATTCATACTCAAGTATTTGATGATGTTAGTAATATAATTGTCTTCCTTCATGTTAATTTTTTATAATTTTTTTAAAGTTACAGATCATGGGGTTGGGGATATAGCTCAGTGATTAAAGGTTCTTGCTTGCAAAGCCTACTGCCCAGGTTTGGTTCTCTAGTACCCAGATAAAACCAGATGCACAATGCAGCCCATGTGTCCAGAGTTTGTTTGCACTAGCAAAAAACCCTGGCATGCCCATACTAACTTACTATTTCTGAGTAAATAAAAAAATTTAAAAGCCGGTTGTGATGGCACACACCTTTAATCTAGCACTTGGGAGCACAGATAGGAGTATCACTGAGAGTTTGAGGCCATCCTGAGTCTACATAGTGAATTCCAGGTCAGCCTAGGCTAGAGTAAAAAAAAAAAATTAAAATGATAGATCACATGGTTAAAAATACCAACTTTTGTCCAGTGTGGTGGCACATGCCTTTAAGCCCAGCACGTGGGAGGCAGAGGTAGGAAGAAAGACCACCGTAAGTTCAAGGCTAGCCTAGGCTACAGTGAGACTACCTTGAAACCCCCCCCCAAAAAAAAAAACCTCAACTTTTTTTAACTTTTAAATAATGAATATTCATGCAAAAATGCATGTCATAAATGTATACTTAAAGAGAATTCACAAACTGAATATGCATGTTTCCCATGGTTCACAGCTCAAGAAACAGAACACTCATACCTCCCTGTTAACTCCCTCATGCTTCCTGTAATCACCCACATCATGAGAAATCACGTCCACTTTGCTCCTATGGTGGTCATTGTCATACATGGCTGTGTGTCTGACTTTTCATTAGCATATGTTTGTGGGGTTCATTTGTGCTGTTGTAGGTATTCATTTTTTTCTTTACTATTTGTATTCAATTATGGTATATAATAAAACCATGTATTTACTGGACTTATTGTTCATGAGCATGTAGAAAGGCTTTTTACGGTAGTACAGATAGGGCTACTAGAAACATCCCTGTGCAAGTCTCTGTATGCCTGGAGACTGGAGGTGTAATTCTCTTGTAGAAACATTATATCATGTTGCATGTGCATTGAACATTACCACATAAGGCCACACAGGCCATTTCCCAGTTTTTCTTTGGATCCTTTGGTTCTGAGAGGTAAAAACAAACCACACACATAGACACAAAAAACCCTTAGTTGTTTCTTCTAAATACACGTTTTTGGTATTTGACAATTAGTCAACCCTCAAAAGTTAAGTTACAGCACTGGGGAAATGGCTCAGTTGGTAAAACACTTGGTGCATTAGTATAAGGACCTGAGTTTGGATCCCTAGAACCCACGTAAAGGCTGGGCTTGATGATCCACACTTGTAATCTCAGCACTTGGGAAGTAGAGACAAGAGGATTTGTCTAGCCAAAGCTGTGACCCTGTCTCAAAAAGTAAGGTAGAGAAGACACCTGACAGTGACCTCTGGCTTCATGTTCTCTGACACACATGAATATGCATATACACATACACATGCAAGAAAATTAAAATTGTGTTATGAACTTTCATTCATTTCTTAATGTACATTGAAAAGGACTTTTATTAATCAATTACTAGTAGTGATGTACTGAAAATATAACATATTCCCGGTATAGGAAATAGAAAACTTATACACTGAATAGAACGTCTAAGAAGCAGTATAGAATAGAGGTTGAGAAGCCAAATTCGAGAGTCTAGACTCTGCCACTTGCTAGCTGTGTGACTGTGCAGACTTTAATGCCTTTCTGGTGGGGAGACTAATATACTCCATAGATTGTTGTAGGGATTGAATAAATTTATATAATATGTAAAGTACTTTATTTCTGTTTTGAATTTAAAAAAATTTTTTTTTGCAAGCAGAGTGAGACAGAGAGAGAGAGAAAGATATGAATATGGGCACTCCAGGACCTCTAGCCATTGCAAACCAACTCCAGATGCATGCACCACTTTGTACATCTGGCTTTACATGGGTACTGGGGAATCGAACTGGGTGGGTCTTGGGCATTGTAGGTAAGCACCTTAACAGTTGAGCCATCTCTCCAGCCCTGTTTTGATTTTTTTTAAACAAAATCATTGGATTTGCAACACTTTTTTAAAAAAATTTTATTTATTCATTTTTTCAAGCAGAGAGATATATATAAAGAGAGAACACCAGGGCCACCACCTTGTGGGTCTGGCTTATGTGGGTACTGGGGAATTGAACCCAGGGCCTTAGGCACTGAAGGCAAGTGCCTTATCCACTGAGCAGCATCTCTCCAGCCCTGTTTTGATTTTTTGAGGTAGAATCTCACTCTAGACCAGGCTGACCTGGAATTCACTATGTAGTCTTAGGTGGCCTCAACTCATAGAGATCCTCCTACATCTGTCTTCTGAGTGCTGGGATTAAGGGTGTGTGTGTGTGTGTGTGTGTGTGTGTGTGTGTGTGTGTGTGTGTGTGTGTGTGTGTGTGTGTGTGTGTGTGTATTGTTGGTTTTTTTCCCAGATAGAGTCTCTAGCCCAGGCTGGCTTTGAACTCATCTTGATCCTTCTACCTCACCCTCCTGAGTGCTGGGATCAAAGCTGTGCCTCATCACATCCAGACTTTTTACTTAACGTGTATCATCTTATTAAATTGTATGTTCTTTGAGGTAGAAGTATTTCACTGTGTTCACCACTTTACATTTCCCCCGGGATATACAGCAAATGTCCTACCTGGTGGGTATTTGACAAATGCTAAATGAATTATTAAATCCTCAAGAGTCAGGTAAGCTGAACTCTTGACAGCCAAAAATAGAAATTTAAGATTCTATTTCTCACCAAGCTTATATACTCTGAATGAGACAGCACTATAAAAGCCAATGCAAAGCTGTGATTGTGCTGCTAAACAGAATTATATTAGAAAGACTCTGAGGTCAGAGATGAAAGGGATCATGCCTGGGGGAATTGAAGTTGTAGGGGAAGTTAGATTACAAAAACAGGAATTATTTTCTTTTCGCTAACAGGTGCTGGGTGCTTACCATGTGTCTGATTTTGCTAACGTCTGGATAAACAGGAGAACTAGGTAGACCTGGTCTCTATATTTAAAGGCAAAATAAAAATTAAGTAAACAGCAGAATAATTACAAAACTGATAAATTTAGATAAACTTTTTAAAAAATTTTTTTAAAAATACATGATATAGTAGCAGAGTTGTTCACATGTTTGTTTTGCATACTAACACAGCACTGTATTGTAAGATTACAGAAGTCCTACTGGAGAACCACGTACTTTACAGTTTTAACTTGGGATTCAGTCAAAGTTCTCCTGGGCTGACAGCATCACAGGGCAAAAGTTAACTTTGGGGAAGTAGTAGTGGTAGTGCCCAACAGTCACTGAAGAAGTGGAATCTAATCTGGGACCTTTTTAAAAAAGAAATTTTTATTTATTTGAGAGAAGAGAGTATGTGTGGGCCAGGCACTGCTGTGACTGCAAATGAACTCCAGATGCATGTACCACCTTGCACATCTGGCTTCATGTGGGACTGCGGAATTGAACCCTGGCCATCAGGCTTTACAAGCAAGCACCTTTAACCACTGAGCCATTTCTCCAGCACTAAGCTGGAACTTTTATAAACATCACATCTACTGAGCTTCCTGAAGGAAAAAAAATCTTTGTTTGCTGCTTTATTCCTGTTGTTTAGTTCTATAACCTGCATTCCCATGGACATAGTTATATAAAAAGTTCCATCTTTTTTTGTTTGTTTTCAAGGTAGGGTCTTACTCTAGCCCAGTTGACAAAGAATTCACAGCGATCCTCCTACCTCTGCCTCCTGACTGCTGGGATTAAAGGCGCACACTGCCATGACCAGCTAGTTTCATCCTTTAGTAAACAAATTGGACCTATCACTTCTGGTTCTCATCTTACAGAGGTTGCTACTCTGCTGCAAGATACAGGCCATACTCAATTCACATGGTACCAATGCTCTTCTTGAGCTGGTCTTAGTAACTTCATCTTCATGGCTTCTGTGTGGGCTCTATTCCAATACAGCAGGCTATTTTCTCACCCTTGTGTTTTTCACACACACTTTCCCATTGCTAAGAACCTTGTTCCTGCTTCTCTCTTTCTACTATTTACTTATTGTAAGAGAAAAAGAAGGAAAGAAGGAAGAAAATAAAAAATAAAATGAAGGAAGGGTGCAGTGTGCCAGGACCTCTTGCTACTGCAAATGAACCCCAGACCATGGGCCACTTTGTTGTCTGGCTTTTACATGGGTACTGGGGAATCAAATCAAGACTAGCAGGCTTTGCAAACAAGCACTGTAACAGCTGAGCCATCTCCCCAGCCTGCTTTCAAAGACCAGCTTAGGTAGCTCTGTTGTCGATAGCTCCTTGCTGCTGGTATGAACATCCAACTAGACACAAGTTTATGGGAAAAAGAGGTTTATTTCAGTTTACAAATCCAGAGAGAAACTCTTAACAATGGTAGAAGATGCTTCCATACTTCCAAGCAGAGAGGAACAGCTACAGTAAGCACACACCAACGTCGGCAAAAGACAAAACCTGCCAGAGCTCAAACTGTTCTCTCCACATCTTAGGGTGGACCCCAAGATCAACCCCCCAGTGACAGCTCCTCAAGCCTCAAGTCACAGACTTATATTTTAATAAAACACATGAGTCTATGGGTCGGTCCATACACTTATAACACGATCACATTCAAACTACCACACACTGTCTCTTAAGAACCTTTCTTTGGCAAATCCCTCTGGCTCTTTACAGAGCTTTTATCATTTGTAACATATTGTGGATATTATACTTCTGATTTATATTTTGTAATCATTTGTTTGAAAGGATTTTTTTATTCATCATTGAATCCATGCTATCTGAGACAATGCCGGGCTCTTCGTTATGTATTTGATACATATTTGTGGGCAGGCACTGGGTGTGACCCAGGAGTCTAGTACTCAGGAGGCTGAGGCAGAAAGATGACATGAATCCAAGAGTTTGAGACCATCCTAAGAGCATAGGAGGGCCCTGCCTCAAAGTATGTGTATAGTAAAGTTTGGAAAATAGGTTTTTA
The DNA here is from genome assembly GCA_004024765.1 of Zapus hudsonius. Taxonomy (NCBI): domain Eukaryota; kingdom Metazoa; phylum Chordata; class Mammalia; order Rodentia; family Dipodidae; genus Zapus; species Zapus hudsonius. The sequence goes on along the minus strand of PVHP010030645.1, from coordinate 4,942 downwards.
GTCACTTTTCTGCTGGGCTCTGAGCTCAGGGCCGTGTACATGCTAAACTCTTGCTGTACTACTGAGTTATACCCCCAGCCAGTGTGTTTAAATGGAACCATCTGAATAGTAAATTTAAGATAGCAATGGCAGTACATAATTTGAATTATCTTCAGTAGCTTTGAATGAAAATGGACTTCTGTACTAATTTCAGAAATCTTGTGCTGGGGAGATGGCTTAGCTTGCTTGCAAAGCCTGCTGACCTGGATTGACTTCTCACTACCCACAATAAGCCAGTTGGACAAAGTGGTATATATGTTTGAGTTCATTTTCAGGAATAAAAGAGACCCTGGTATGCCCTTTACCCCCTCCCTTTCTTCTTTTCCTTCCACCCTCTCTTCATAAATTAAAAAAAAACTTAAAAGTTTCTTGATTTATTCTTTATTTGAAATTCTAGTATGTCTTAATATTTTTCATTTAAGTATTTCAACATTTATAACCTTAGCTTTAAAAATAATGATGAAGATCAAAAGACATCAAATTTGCCAAGTTTTGTTGTCCACATCTTTAATCCCAGCACTGAGGAGGCAGATATTGGAGGATTGCTGTGAGTTTGAGGCCACTCTAAGACTACATAGTGAATTCCACCAGGTCACCCTGGGCTGGATTGAGACCCTACCTAAAATTCACCCCACCCCTGCAAAAAAAAAAAAAAAAAAGTCAAACCAAGATCTGGGATACAATCACAGGCTAGGAATATGACAGGGGAATTAGTATACCCAAAACTGTATTGAACATCATACAATAAGATACTGTTTTTGAAAGTATTCAAGAGGGGTTGAATTTTAAGATCTTTCTAGAAAGTTAGATTTTTTTAAATATTTTATTCATTTTCAAGCAGAGAGAGAAAGAGAGAGAGAGAGAGAGAGAGAGAGAGAGAGAGAGAGAGAGAGATTGAAAGAGCACCAGGGCCACCACCTTGTGGGTCTGGCTTATGTGGGTACTGGGGAACTGAACCCAGGTCCTTAGGCACTGGAGGCAACTGCCTTAACCGCTGAGCGGTCTCTCCAGCCCGGAAGTTAGATTTTAAAACAAACTCATCTCTTTGCAGACTTTCAATGTTAAGATTGTGTAAATCATACCTAACTGCTTTCTCTACTGTTCATTTTGATTATGTAAGCCATCTAAATAGACCCTTTCAGTTCATAAAGTACTGTGCTTGTTCAGGTCAGAATTACAATTTGTAAAAATCTAGAATATTTATGTTAGACATACAGAAAAAAATTTTAGAAAAGAGTTCAAAAAGTCTCCATCTCTGCCAGTTATTCTGTACTCTGAAAATTCCTTAATCCTCTTCTGTTCATGATTTTCCCAACCCAAGCTACTTCCTTATAACAGAATAAATAGTTCATAGCTGTTAACAATGATGGGGTAGTTCTGGTATTTAAGTTATCATGTAGACAGAAGAGTATTTCTTAAATGTGCATAGATGAGATTCCAGCTACCATCCTTGGGTTTTTTTGTTTTGTTTTGTTTTGTTTTTTCAAGGTAGGAGTGGCTCTAGTCCAAGCCAACCTGCAATTCACTATGTAGTCTCAGGATAGCCTTGAACTCACATTGATCCTCATACCTCTGCCTCCCTGGGACTTGTAAAGGTTTGCGCCACCACGCCCAGCTCATCCACCGTGCCCAGCTCATCATTGGCTTTTTTAAAGCAAAACCCAACAAATAAAAATTGAGAGGGAAAAAAATTGAGGGACACTATTGTTAAATTATAAAATGTGAGGGTGTGGTGGTTCACACCTGTAATCCTAATACTGGGAAGACTGAGGTAGGAGGATCACCATGAATTTGAGGCCAGCTTGGGCTAGCGTGAGTTCCAAATCATCCTGGGCTGGAGTAGTGAAACCCTGACTCAGAAGAACAAAACGGGCTATAGAAATGGCTCAGTGGGCGTGATGGCGCACACCTTTAATCCCAGCACTCAGGAGGCAGAGGTAGGGGGATCACCGTGAGTTCGAGGCCACCCTGAGACTACATAGTGAATTCCAGGTCAGTCTGGGCTACAGTGAGACCCTACCTCGAAAAACCAAAAAAAAAAAAAAAAGGCTCAGTGGTTAAGGTGCTTGCTTACAAAGCATAATGACCTGGGTTCAATTCCACAATACCTGTGTAAAGCCAGATGCACACAAAGTGATGCATATATCTGGAGTTTGTTTGCAGTGACTGAAGGCCTTGGTGCGCCCATTTTTTTCTTTCCTCCTTGAAAATATTTTAAAAAACCCAATCCAATAATAACTTTATATATTCATATTTATATAAATACATACATACATAACAGTCAAGTGGAAATTTATTCTTAGTTTTAAAAAGCAAATAATTGCCGGGTGTAGTGTCACACACCTTAATACCAGCAACTCGGGAGAAAGGTAGGAGGATCACTGTGAGTTTGAGGCCACCCTGAGAGCACATAGTGAATTCCAGTTCAGCTTGGGCTAGAGTGAGTCTCTACCTCGGAAAAAAAAAAAAAATCCAGGGCTGGGAGGTAGCTTAGCAGTTAAAGGCACTCACTTGCAAAACCTGATGGCTGGGGTTCAATTCCCAATATCCAAGAAAAGCCAGATGCACAATATGGCAGATATGTAAAACGACTTGATAGAAATTTTAAAGATCCCAGTTATATGAAATCAAGGCATTAAAGGGAAGGTCCTTGTGATGCTGGAATGACATATAAAAAGAAGAGCAATTACAATTCCTAGCACTTGGGAGGCAGAGGTAGGATTCAGAATTATCACTGAGTTTGAGGCCAGCCTGGCCTAGAGTGAGACTCTACATCCAAAACAAACAAACAAACAAAAGCAATTAAACAAGTAGTTGGTAGGAAAATAACATAAAAAGAAACAAATTCCAGGTGGACAACGTGATCCATAAGCCCAGAAATGGGGAGGTAGAAGCAGGAGAATTTAAGGCCAGCCTGAGGTACATAGTCAGGTACTATCTCAAAAAGGAATGTACCAAAGTCGACCATATTATTGGCATAAAAAGTAAAAACCAGGGGCTGGGGAGATTGCTCAATGGTTAAAGGCATTTGCTTGCAAGACCTGCCAGCCCAGCTTTAATTCCCCAGCTCCCACATAAAAACAAGAATATATAAAGTGCCTCGTGCACTTATAATCCTGAGGGAGAATTTGAAGCTCACAGGCTCAGCTAGTCTGGCAGTTTGTCTCAAAGAAGGTGGAGCACAGACACCTCAAAGTTGTTTTTGACCACACACACACCATGGCGTGTACACTCCTACATACACAAATTAAAAACAAAAAACAGAAACACCTCTCAGAGCACTCTTTCCTTGAGAAATGAGGTCTGTGTTTGCAATTCTATTCCTTGGTATTTCTGGAGAGAGAAGCAGTTAGTTGATTCTTTTTTAAAAATAGAAAGTGATGAGTGAATGACTTGCTGACCTCATTGAGGCATTTGGCCAAGACGTAATGGGATTTCCTTCTGGTGGTTTCCCTGTCACCAAGCACACAATCTTCTGGTGTCCTTTTAAAACTTACAAACTCTCTATAGTAATTTTCATTGTGTTATTTATTTTCTGGCCTTTTGTTTTTGAGAAAAGGTATGCTGAAGCTAAGGCTGTCCTAGAATTTGCTATGTAGTTGAGGCTGGTTTTGAACTTCTGGTAGTCCTTCTAAGATTATAGAGCTGGAGAGATGGCTCAGTGGTTAGGGCACGTGCCTCCAGTGCCTAAGGCCCAGGGTTCAATTCCCCAGGTCCCACATAAGCCAGACCCACAAGGTGGTGGCTCTGGTGTTCTCTCTCTCTCTCTCTCTCTCTCTCTCTCTCTCTCTCTCTCTCTCTCTCTCTCCCTCTCTCCCTCTCTCCCTCTCTCCCTCTCTCCCTCTCCCTCTCTCTGCTTGAAAAATAAATAAATAAATATATATCTATATATAAAAAGATTATAGGCATGTGCCACTACATAAAGTTGACAGTAACTTTTAAACAAAGAATTTTTTTTTCTGGTGCTAGGCAGTGCCACCAGCCATGTCTCAGCCCTCAACAACTTTTTAACTAAGAAAAAGATATGTGCTGAACCTCTTGGATGAAGGAATTTAATTTTATCTGTAAAAAGCAAAGATGCAAAAGTATAGTGTACATACATACCTTAGCCATTATTAGTAAAGAGGACAGATAGATTTTAATCTGCATGTAGTTTTTACTACAATGCATTGTTTGAAAGCTATTTTTGCCTTCATGAAGCAGTGTTTAGATCTGTTCCTCCTGCTTAAATAAACCTTTGCCTGAGGGTGATAGTTAACATCTTGGCATTTAAAAATTTAGTAGTTCTCTTTCTTTTTAGTTCTACTTGTCCAATTCTGAAAAGGAACGTTATGAAAAAGAATTCAGCCAAGAAAGACAGCAAGAAATTTTGAGGAGAGCTGCAAGAGATTTACCTATCTACACCACATCAGCTTCAAAAAGTAAGAAAAACCAAGTTTTCCTTTCCAGAGGATTTTTAAGTGTATTTATTTCTGCCAGGATGCATGGTTTGACTGTTCACTGGATATACAGTGATTGCTACAAGCAACATCCACAGGAACAAGTTTTCTGGGTCTTCTGTGGTGGATAGTGGTGGATATAGAATTATGTCAGTGTAGATTTTGTTTTATTTGCAGAGGAGAGAGAGAGAGAGAGAGAGAGAGAGAGAGAATGGCCACACCAGGGCCTCTTGCCACTGCAAATAAACTCCAGATGCTTGCACCACTTGCAAGCACTTGCACCACAATATCCATGACTTTACATGGATATTAGGAATTGAACCTGTGCTGGCAGGCTTTGCAAGAAAGTGTGTTTAACCACTATACCAACTCCCAAGCTCCTCAATATAGATTTTTAAGGGGCTCACTTTAATAGGAATCTGTATTTTTGTTTGTTTATTGCCTGTTTCTACCCTAACTCTCAG
>PVHP010030644.1:0-21551 GCA_004024765.1 Zapus hudsonius | reverse complement strand
TCGTGGAGGATCCAAATGGAACCCCGCAGAGAATGACGGGATGAACAAGGGGCCCACAGCCACAGCCATTAAATCAACACAGGATAAGCCAGTGAGACAGAAACCAACGATTTCGACACAAAGACCCCTAAGCTCACAACCTTAAAGCAGCCTTAATACTCATCCACCACGACTCAGGGAACTATGCGGAAGAGGGGGCAGAAAGACTGTAAGAGCTGTGGTGGAGGAGATTATCCAGAGGCATAGCCAGGAGAACCTGGCTGAATACTAGGCTATCCATGGTCCCCTGCCACAAGGACTGAATCAGACGACCCATGGAGGAGGTTATCCAGTGGAGGGGGGGAGGGGAGGGCAGTGGGGAATTGGGGATAACAACTCATTGTTTGCCCACTAAATGTTGTAACTCATTATGGACAATAAATTTAAAATAAATAAATAAATAAATAAATAAATAAATAAAGTGTTGAAAACCGGAAAAAAAAAAGTCCTATGCTCCACAGTAATATTGTGAGAAGTACATGCGATAACAAATGCACAAAACACATGTGGCCAATTGCCCAGGACGTAACTGCACCTACATCCTTAGTGTTTCATCAAAGATGGGATATTCTTTCCTCCCTCCCTCCTTTCTTTGTTTTTCGAGGTAGGGTCTAGCTAGCATGGAATTCACTATGTAGTCTCAGGGTGGCCTTGAACTCACGGTAAGACCTCTGCCTCCCAAGTGCTTGGATTAAAGGTATGACCCACCACACCTGGCTGGGATATACTTATACTGGTAAGCTTCATTGAAAAAGGGGAGGGGACAGCACTGGAGAGATGGCTCAGCGGTTAAGGCCTGCAAAACTTAACAACCTGGGTTTGAGTCCCCAGGACCCACATACAGCCAAATGCATAAAGCAATGCATGCATCTGGAGATCGTTTGCAGTGACTGGGGCACTGACCTATCCATTGCCTCTCTTTCTCTTTGTAAATAAATAAATAAATAAATAAATAAATTTAAGAGATATGTTGAAAGAGTCAACCATGAAAACACGAGTTCAAAATATGCCTGCCGCGAGCTGGGTGTGGTGGTACACACCTTTAATCTCAGGACTCGGGAGGCAGAGGTAGGAGGATTGCCATGAGTTCAAGGCCACCCTGAGACTACATAGTGAATTCCAGGTCAGCCTGGACTAGAGACCCTACCTGGAATACCCCCCCCCAAAAAAAAATATGCCTGCCGTGAGAACAGTCTCCATAAAGGGTTCAGAAGTGTTTGCCCACATTTCCATCTATTTGCAGGTGAAATGAGTCAAACAGTTCACCCTTTAAAGTGGTTTCAGTCATTTTGTCACAGTGATATAAAACTGACAACCACAGAGCTGGAACCACTCCTTCTTGCTCCTCTTTCCATTTCCTTGGTTAACTGCATGCTCTTTCCCAGCTGAACTTCAGGTCAGGTTGTCTAGCTCTAGTGGAAAATTCCACTGAATTCATAAGTTAGTCAATTAGCAGGATCTTGTTTACCAAACTAAGTCCTCTCTTCCATTATTACCTCCTAGTATGGAGAAACACGTGTGCTTTGTAGGTGTCAGCAGTGCCTTCACAGTCCCAGAGAGGAAGAATAACTTTTTTAAAATAAGAGAAAGAGGCAGACAGAGGGAGAAGATGGGTGCACCAGGGCCTCCAGCCACTGCAAACAAACTCCAGACACATACGCCACCTTGTGCATCTGGCTTTATGTGGGTCCTGGGGAATCAAATTTGGGTCCTTCTGCTTTGCAGGCAAACACCCTAACCACTAAGCCATCTCTCCAGCCCATAACTTTTAAGCCAGGTATAGTAGTGCACATCTGTAATCTTAGCACTTGGGAGGTAGAGGAAAGAAGGTTACTTCAAAGTTTGATTGTCAGCCTGATCCACCCAGTGAGTTCCAGACCAGTTAGGGCTACGTAGCAAGACCCAGCTTCAACCAAACACACAAACAAAAGCAAACTACTGCTCTGCAGAGAATCGGAATACACAAGGACTTGATTTCTTACCCAGTAACATGTCGCCAATACAATCCTTATTTTCCTTCTCTGAGCTGGGCTGTTGAGCAGGATCCATGCTTATGCATTCTTCCTGGGAGTGATAGACATTCAAGTCCTCAAGGACTGCCAGCGCCTGAAAGAACAAGAGGCCACCTTCCTTTAAAAACAGATTCCTCAGCAGTCGGCTGGTAGGAAAAGCTTGGGAAAGGATGGCAAAAGGGGGTTTCTAAACCCAGACAGGAGCAGCACAGCCACGACCCCCAGTGGGGAGGGAAGCTGACTTCTAAGAATGTGTTATGTGCAGGCTGGCCAAGAAGAGAGGGCTGAGGCCTGCAAGAGCAGAGGAGGTGACACACTCAAACAGTGAGTGGAAAACTCGAACCCACCTCAGAATCAGCTTTAAAACACAGAGACACTGTCTCCTGTTTCTGTTGGACTCCTTCTCTGGGCAGAAGCTCCACTAAGAGGTGAGGGAAAGAGGAAGCTGTAGTTAGTGGACAACTCAGTGACTGTGACAGACACTCTGCTACACCTTCAAGTCAAGCTGATCTTGCTCCCTTGCCAAGCAACTCACCCTCTCTGCCTGCTCCTATGAGCCCTGAGTTCAAGCTCCCCCAAACCTTAAATCTATAAGAGGTTTCATTAGGAAAAGGATTCCTTTCAGTAACTTTCAAAATTTCCAATGAAGAGTCTCTACAAAGGAGCTTGGAAGACAAAATGCAAAGATGCCCTGAGAAAGTTCTAGTCTTCCATATATTGAAATCCATTTGAGTTCAAGGCCACCCTGAGACTACATAGTGAATTCCAGGTCAGCCTGGACTAGAGACCCTACCCTGAAGGGGAAAAAAAAAACCCACCCAAACAAACAAACTGGGTCTAGTGGTGTATGCCTATAATCCTAGCACTTAGGGAGATAAGCTCATGATCATTCTCACCTATATCGTGAGTTGAAGGCCAGGTTGGGTTACATAAAACCCTGCCTCAAAAAGTCCAAAAGAAAGGCTGGAGAGATGGCTTAGTGGTTAGGCACTTGCCTGAAAAGCTTAACAACCCATGTTTGATTCCCCAGTTCCCATATAAAGCTACATGCATAAAGTGGCACGCATATTTGGAGTTCATTTGCAGCGGCTAGAGGCCCTGGCGTACCCATTCTCTCTGACTCACTTCTCTATCTGCTTGCAAGTAAACAAAAATATTTTTTTTAATTCAAAAGAGCTACCTTGAAAAACAAAACAACAACAAAAAAAGAGTTGTTGCTGGGAGATTGCTCAGTGATTAAGGATACTTGGTTGCAAAGTCTGCAGGCCTGGATTCAATTCTCCAGTATCCACATAAAACCAGATGCAAAAAGTGGTGCATAAACTGGGCATGGTGGTGCCTTTAATCCCAGCACTCGGGAGGCAGAGGAAGGAGGACCGCTGTGATTTCAAGGCCAGCCTGAGTCTAAATAGTGAATTCCGGGCTGGAGAGATGGCTCAGCAGTTAAGGCACTTGCCTCCAACCCAGGGTACTTGCCTAAGGCCCTGGGTTCAATTCCCCAGCTCCCACATAAGCCAGACCCACAAGGTGGTGGCCCTGGTTTTCTCTCTCTCTCTCTCTCTCTCTCTCTCTCTCTCTCTCTCTCTCTCTCTCTCTCTCTCTCTCTGCTTGAAAATGAATAAATAAAATATATTTCAAAAAAAGTGAATTCCAAGTCAGCCTGGACTAGAGCGAGACCCTACCTCGAAAAAAAAAAAAAGCGGTGCATGTAATCTGGAGTTGTTTACAGTGGCAAGAGTCCCTAGCATGCCCATACATACATGCTCGCTCGCTCTCGCACTCTCTCTCTCTCAAATAAATAAAACTATCTTTTAATTCACACACAAAAAGTAATTTCCATGGATCTAGAATATCTGGATAAAATGGATGACACAGAATGATGTACACACTGCACTTTCTGTGGCTTTGCACACTGGATACATCCCTTAAGCCTCAGCTTGAGAAGTAACACCTAAATGTACTAAAGTCAACTCGTTTTAATTTTTTTTTTTTAAGTTTTTGAGGCAGAGTCTCACACTAGTCAGGCTGCATCAGAATTCACTCTGTAGCCTCAGGCTGGCCTTGGACTCAGTGGCTCTCTTACCTCAGCCTAAAGGTATACATGACACCCAGCCTGTTTTGTTTTGAAGCAGGGTCTTACACTAGGCCAGGCTGACCTGGAACTCACTCTATAGCCCAGGATAGCCTCAAACTCGAGGTGATCCTCTTACTTCAGCATCCTGAGTTCTGGGAGCCTCATATAGCCCAGGTTAGCCTCCAATCTATGTAACTGAGGATCACCTTGAACTTCTGGTCCTTCTGTCTCCACCTCCTTAAAGGTGCCATCTTGCCAGATTCTATTTGGTACTGGAGATCAAACCCAGGGCTCTGTGCATGCCAGACAAGTGAGATGCCACATTCCCAGCCCTGACTCCTTTTCCATACTCTGGCAGCACACCGATTTCTGTTAAAGAACAAGTAATTCAGGTCCGGGACTGGTGGCTGGGCCAGGAGACAATGCTAGGTTTCCTGAACCAAGGTTGGTCTGTACCCATCAACCAGGCACGGTCTCCTATAGCCTCACAGGCATCTCCAGCAGTCACTGAGCTCTCCCCAGCATGCAGAGACTAGTAACTCCTGGGCCACTAAGCCACCCTGCCCATCTGCTCACAGGTTAAAATGATCTACCACACCGAGCAGCACCAGTGTAGATCACTCCCTTTTAGACCAACACCTCCAGCATCACGACACACCATGTCCACCTGGCCTGGCTCCCCACAACCCAACCCACAATCACCACCATAGACAGCAACACTCCCCTCCCCCCACCAACTTCAACACCCACTGACTTGAACTCATGGCTAGCATGAAGCCAATTACTGTCCCAAATCCCAGTTATATTTCATCTACTGAAACAAGCACATGCTTCTCACCTCTGTATGGGCTTGAACCCACATCCTTCATAATAACCAAGGGGTCATGGACATTCTGACCGGACAGGACCACTGAGGCCTTGGGCAAAAAGGTGTGAAAATGCTCGAGCACCAGCTGGTGGATCTTGGACTGACTAGTGTCGTCTTGAAGGAGGTCTCGGACCAGATTGGAACCTGGAGGAAGTCTCGGTAGAAAGGGCTGCTTGGGCTTTGTGGATATAGGAACCATTTTTGTAGCCATCCTGCCTCGTGACAAAAGAACACACACTCGTTCGTGTCTGGGTATAGCCTCTGGAGTCACCTCCAGAGAGCCAAGCTGCAGACAAAGAAGCCAACGATTACCCACAAGACAAGACAGAACTACACTCCAGTATAAAATGCTGTGTGGTGAGGACACCCGAGATCCAAACCAAAAAGGAAAGCAGTCAAGTTGGGAGGTCACGATTGAAACGGAAGGCCCCTCTGAACAAGGTCACATCTCAGGAAGATGTGAAAACACAGGAAGAAGGTCAAGGGCCATCTTCCCGGGAAATATGAAGTGCAAAATCCACTGGGCAGAGTGGCTAAAAGAAAGGCAATCCCGAGGCACGTTGCGTGTCCTTTGGGGAAGGTTGGTGACTCCGGGGGTGCACACCCAAAGCCGCCTTTAAATGTCCACATGTGGCCTGATGACCTTCCCCCCCGCCAGGATCAAGTCCCGCTGAGAACGGCAGCGCGCACCAGGCTCTCCCCATCCCTGGGGCTGGACCATAGCTCCCGGTGGCCCGCCTGGGTGCACCTGCCCTTCTCTGAGCTCAGCCCGGCTCCCGCCCTCGGAGCCGCTCACCTCGGGATCCTCTCTGCGACCTGGGCTTGGGAGGGCGCGGGAAACGAGAAGCTGAGCCTCGACCTTCCCAGCGTCCTCAAGGATCACCAGCCACCATTGGAACCGGCCGCCTCGGGAAAGACGGCGGGACGCGGTGCCTTCTGGGAAGACAACAGCCTCTCGTCGGTGACGTCGCGTCCCGTGACGCACTTCCTGCGGGGACGCCTGGTCTCCCCGCTCGGAGCGAGCGGGTCGTTTCGGCAAGCCAGGCTCTCAGGGTCCGAGGAGGGTCAGGTTTGCGGAAGCCGCTCTCTGCGGCTGCCCTGGCAGGTGGAAGGCAGGCGGGCTCGGTTCTGCATGGCGGGCTGGCACTCTGCCTGTGCCGCCAGCCTATCGCCGGGCATCCTGGGAAATGTAGTTCGACTCTGGCCTGCCTCTGGGAGACCACGAGGTGGCGGCAATTGGGGCGGGGCTACCGAGGCGCTTGCCGGAAATAGGTTTGTGGGGGACCGGAAGGTCTGCGTGGAGACGCTACGGCTTCCGGTGCGGCGTCCCGGGGGTCTCGGCCGTGCTGTGGTTACTGTGTAGGGCGAGGGTCCCCTTCCATGAGGACCCTGGAGGAACGCGGAAGGCAAAATGGGTGACTCCGCCCCGCTCAGCCTGCCAGCTTCTACGCTCGTTTCAGACCTGTCATCCTGATTCATTTTCAACCCGCCAGACATGGCCTCTCCTTTCTGGCCTGCAATTCAAGGCTATTAGCCTGCTTCAGCTACCACACCCAGCTCCTCCTGCATTCTTTTCATACTCAACTCTTTGATCACGGTTAGGACAATCTGTGGGCGAGTATTGCCCATTCTTTAATGAAATATGTAATACCTGCCTCCAGCAGGATGTCCAAGGTTTAAAAAAGTAGGAGATGGCTCAGGGGTTAAAGTGGGGTTCCTGCACATGCATGAGAGGCTCTGAAACCAGCGGAGTTCAAATCTCTATAACGCACATGAACAGCTGGTCATGGCCCAGTCTTATAAAGGGGAGCAGAGGCCAGAGAATGTCTGGCTTGCTAAAAGCAGCAAGCTCCATATCAGTAAGAGACATGAGAGAGAAGAGAGTAAGACAGGCTCAGATGAGACCTGGAAGAAGATGACCGGACCCCTCCCCCACAAACTATAGTGCATATACACAAGCCAAAAAAAAAAAGTTTTGCACTGAAAGGTCTGTTATAGTATGCAAAAATATCATCTGGTGGCAGTGTCCACTGGAGTGACTCTACTCATTAAAGTACTGAGAAGTGACTAGTGTTCAGCACTAAAGAGACATCTGTATTACACCCTTAGCCGGGCGTGGTGGTGCACGCCTTTAATCCCAGCACTCGGGAGGCAGAGATAGCTCACCATGAGTTCAAGGCCACCCTGAGACTACATAGTGAATTCCAGGTCAGCCTGGGCTAGAGTGAGACCCTGCCTCAAAAACCAAAAATAAATAAATAACAAACTATCACTTGGAAGATCCAAATGTTTACTATCTACAATATATACGGAAACAATATATACGGAAACATTCTACAATGAGGTTCAGTATCTAGATTACAAATAGCAAGCAAAGGGGCTACACAACTTCTATAAAATGAAACAAAATACAATTTCATATGAGAAAGCTCACAACTTGAGCCGGGCGTGGTGGCTCACGCCTTTAATCCCAGCACTTGGGAGGCAGAGGTAGGAGGAGCACCATGAGTTCAAGGCCACCCTGAGACTTCATAGTGAATTCCAAGTCAGCCTGGGCTAGAGCGGGACCTACCTTGAAAAACAATGTATATTTTTATTTATGAAAGACAGAATTTGGGAGCACCAAAAGAATCCTGCAAATAAACTACAGACACATACACCACTTTGTCCACCTGGCTCTAAGAGGGTACTGGGGAATTGAACCTGGGCCCTCAGGCTCTACAGACAACTGTCTTTAACCTCTGAGCCATCTCTCCAGCCCCTCTTTACATAGGCAGAAAGTGTGAACTAGAACACCTGCTGTTCCACAAATTGACAGATTTTCTTATTTTTTTAAGTTTAGAGAGGCTTTATTAGATTAAGAGCAGGAAAGAGTATAAAGAGTTCCTGCTCATGAGAAGGCTGCCTAGAGACCCAAAATGAGGTCATTTATAGGTTCTGAATAGGGGCTGAACTAACCAACCCTGATGCCAAGGGCTTCAGCTGAGCTAATCAACCACAATGTCAAATTCAAGTTTAATCCTTCCAGGAATCTTAACTCCGAGAAAGTAGAGCTTCTTTTTTAAAACTTTTTATTGATAGCTTCCATAATCATAGATCAAAGCCATTATGATTCCTTCCCCATGCTCGCCCATATCTCTTCCCCCTCTCAGTCTGATTTGTTTCAGTGTCATCATCTTTTCCTCCCATAATGTGTAGGGATTATCAGGAACTGCAAAGTCATGAATATCAAGGCCATTTTGTGTCTGGAAGTTTGTGTTGTAAGCAGTCCTACCCTTCCCTTGGCAGTAGAGCTTCTTTCTAGAGAGGGACTTGGGTTGTTCATGGAAAAACAGATCTATGGAACTCCTTTAGGAAAAAAAAAAATTAGGAGAAGCCAGATCCTTCTCTGACCTATAGGTCCACAGATTTTCGGATATAGACAAAGAATAAAAATAACCTGACTCTAGGAATCTATATGAGCTTTTCCACTGTAGCATCCTCATCTCTTTCATGGGATCTAGGATGGAAATGGAATCCCAGGACTGGAGTCGGGAGCCAGGCATGTTAGGTTCGGGTGTAGGGCACAGAGCTCTGGCGGGCAGGCAGGTAATATCTCTCAGGATGCCAGGGCATTCCAGCACCAGTACAGGCTTTATCTCTCCTCCTCAAGAAACGTCCAGTCCTGTATCAGCTCCACAATGGACACAGTCTCCAGTGTTGCTTTGTACTTTGTGGAAACTCAGACTGAAGTGAACAGTGAATATAGTATGAACAAGGCACTGGTTGAATTTGCAAAAATGGAACAGGACACGAACCATTACATTAAGGCTGTGCAGTCTACAGGAAGTCATATAAAAGTAGAACATCCAGAAAAAAACACCAGATTGGAAATTATTAGTGGAGAGGAAATTTTTGGCTTTACAAGATAAGAATTCTGATACAGACTTTCAAAGCAATGAAAAAATTGTCCAATTTAAGCAACAGCTGAGAGAAAGAACTAAGGAAGCAATATAGTATGCATGCTGACAGAGACACCCATGGGACAGAAGGAATCAATGAAGATATTCATGACCCATAGCCAAGCCCAACTTCATCTGCCCCATTACGCAGTTGGAAATGAAGAAACCAGTGAAAAATAAAGCATATGGCCACATATATGTAGAGCATACTTGATGGTTTAAGAATAATTGAAAGCATTTTAAGTTACATAATAAAAATACAGGCACCTTATATGATTTATTTTTATGTGTTATATAATTTTAAATAAAACATTGATTACCTGCAGTGCAAAAAACCCCACAAAAAACAGACATGGAATATCCCACAGAGACCAATTCAGTGACAAATGAAATTATCAACGTGCCTAATTGATATTTATTCAAGAGCTTTGTCAGCACTTTTATGAATCATAGCTCATTACTCCAGACACATCAATCTAGTTTGCTTGTGTTTTCTGGAGGCATTCTCTGTCCCCTAGATGGGGATAACTATAATGGTGATCATATCCTTGTGCTGGAGAGGGAAAATAAATAGAATGTTCTGTCTTGGAAGCATCAGAGAGTACTTATTCATACTGGCTTTATTACACAACAGCCATGAACTTCCTCCTCTGAAATCCACAGTATGTCATTGGTATGTACATCATCCTTTCCTCTGGTTACCAACACCAGTATCTAGCTGACCTCTGCTGGGATTTGGTAAACTTCTTGGTACAGTATTTATTAGTCACCAGACTCATTACTGTGACCAAACACCTGATAGGAAGCAGTTTAAGGAAGGGTTTATCTCTGCTTCCAGTACCAGGGTGGAGCTGGAGGCTGGCTGGTCACATTCCATCCTGTCCGGGGAAACAGAAAGTGGGGCTTGATCTCAGTGACACACTTCCCTGAACAAGGCTCTATCTCCTAAAGGTTCCACAACCTTCCCAAACAGTGCCACCAGTTGGGGACCAAGTGTTCAAACATACGAGCCTATGGAAGACATTTCACATTCCAACCACAACAGTTATCAATATTATTTTCTTATTCATCACATCTTTTCCAGCAGGGAGCACCTAGGTAGTGAATGCTGAGCGCATGAATGTAAGATACAAGGCCAGGAGCCAGAATGGAGTTGCAGTGTTAGGCACTCACTGAGACACCTGGCCACCAACTGGACAGATGACAAGAGGAGCCATATTCTTCCCTCCATCATGTGCCCCGGGGCTGAAGATAGGTTGAAGGTACGCAGAAGAAAAGAAGGCAGAGAACGTGTAGATGTGGGATCTGGCTGTCACATTGTAAAAGGAAATGTTTCTAGCCGTATAGTCTATGAAGATGCCCACCCGTTTGGGGGGCTCCCTCATTCGCAGCCGGGTTGGAGGAAAGGTGGATGCCTGATACTCATTCCGTTTCATCATCATCACCACCCAGTAGCCATTCTCTGGTGACAGAGTTATGCTCCCCTTCCTGCTCACTGATGCACTGCATGCTCCCAGGACCCAGGCCGTCTTGTCTCCAACCTCCACCTCCCAGTAATGGCAACCAGAGGCAAAGCTAGGAGAACCCAGAGTAACGATGCAGCTATCGAATCTTTCCGGGCTGTCAGGCAGCCGTTCACACTTGTTTCCAAGTCTCACGCTTTTCATATCATAAGAGAAGATGAGGTTGGGGTGGGCAGTTGCTGGATCCAGGAGCACATTCACTGCAGAGAGAATTAAAATACCTAGCTGGGCATCTGTAGGCATCATTCCCCCAAGTTTCTTCCCACCCAAGAAAAAGGAACAGGATTATTTTTCTAGCTTGTGGTTGGGGGACACACAGAGGGACCCAGCAGGACAAAGCCACATGCCTTGATCTGGACACTTACCAGCATGTGCCTGGGCGTCAGTCAGTTCTGGAACTACAGAGAAAAAAGGAGATGGGATAGAAAGGTTGTGAACATTCCCATTCAGGAGGCCCGGATTACAAAGTCTCCCCCAACAAGGAAAGAGAAGGATTCTCCTGCTTAGAGTCCTGCATCCTACGTTTGAGCCTCCCAGACACCAACACTGCCTTGAAGACCATACACTAGTTAACTAGTTCAACTAACCGGGCAGGCACAGAGGGACCACATGGGGCCTGTCATGCGCTGTCTTCCGTTTAGTTCAACAGTATCTCAAAACAGATAAAGGACTCTCACCAAAAAACCATGGTCAATGCACACTACCTCCACCCTACTTACCATTGAATGTTTCCATTTCAGACCGCAGTGTTTCTAAAAGGGGTGAAGAGAACAGAGAGAAGGTGAGTGAGTCCCCCAATAGGAACAGATTGGGGAGATCATAAAGGGTATGGGAGATAGAGAAGGGAGTCAGCAGGGCTCCAGTGACATGGATTTCAGGGAGGAAGTGAGCAGATGCCTCCCATCTTTTTCCAAGCCCACCCACCTGAGAAACGCTGCATGCTTTTCTCCACAAACTCAGATTTCTGATAGAGCAGGTGGATCTTTTCTTTCACATCCGGAGGAGTGGCCCACGGCTCAGGGACAGTCACTGCCTTCGCCCTAGAGTCAAGAGACTGTTGGTTAGGCGACCTGGCGCAAGGAAATGCCTGTGTCTTGTGAGGTGAGAATGAGTCTCCTCTAGGGACAACTAGCCTTCTCTGGGATACACAGAGAAAAACCCTTGGGGCTGGAGATGGCTCAGTGGCTAAGGCACTTGCCTATAAAGCAGAAAGAAGTGAGTTTGATTCCCCAGTACCCACGTAAAGCCAGATGCACATGGTGGTGCATGCGTCTGGAGTTGTTTGCAGTGGCTAGAGGCCCTGGCATACCCATTATCTCTCTCTTTCTCTTTAACAATTTTTTTAAAAAAGAAAAATCCTCTCTGGACTCAAGAGTCTGACACTGGTCTCCATGAAGCTACAGACTGACATCCCAGAATCACTGATATCAAAACCACAATGAGCTTAAATAATGACCTTAAAATGAACTTAATCTTATCTACTAGAATTTTTTGGGGGGGGGGTTGAGGTAGGGTCTCGCTCTATCCCAGGTTGACCTAGAATTCACTATGTAGTCTCAGTCTGGTCTCAAACTCACAGTGATCCTCCTACCTCTGCCTTCCGATTCAGGGATTAAAGGCGTGTGCCACCACGCCCAGATCTCCTTCTTGATTAAAATTAAAATGATAATAAATAAGAAAAAATCACAATGACACATAACTTCACACCCACGTGAGTGGCCATTATACAACAACAACAACAAAAAGGTAACAGGAAATTACAACAGTTGAGAGAGGTGTAGAAAAATTAGCACCTCGGACAGTAGTAGGAATGTGAAATGATGTAGTCACTGTGAGAAATAGTATGGTGGTTCCTCAAAAAATTAAATAATATGATTGTATGGGGCTATAGAGATTGCTCAGTGGTTAAAGGCGCTTGCTTGAAAAGCCTGTCAGCCTGAGTTTGAGTTCATTTCATTCCCCAGGACCCATGTAAAGTCAGATGTGCAAAGTAATATAAACTTCTGGAGTAATTTTACAGCAGCAGGAGGTCTTGGCTTGCCCATTCTCTCTCTCTCTCTTTCTCTCTCTCTCTCTGCACAAATGAATAAATAAAAAAATATATATATATTTAAAGATGACTGTATGAGCCAGCAATCCTGCATGTCGATCTGAGCAGATCGCAAGCAGACACGTGAACACCCATCTTCAAGACAACAACATTCACAACATCTAAAAGGCTGAACATCAAGGGATGGACAGATAAAGAAGATGCAGTATCTGCACACAGTGCACTATTACTTGTTCACTAAAAGCAGTGGGGAGCTGATTCATGCAGCAGCATGGATGCATCGTGAAGGCATTATGCTAAATGAACAAAGCCAAAGGACACACGGTTCTGTTTATGTGAGATGCTTAGAGCAGTTGAATCCACAGACACACAAAACAGAATGGTAGCTGCCGGGGCCTGGGGGAGGGAGGATGGAGAGTTAGTGGTTAGTCGTACAGAGTGGGAAGATGCGAAGTTTCTGCTGGTGGATGGTGGTGATGAAAATACAATGTCAATGTATTTAATGCCAGCGAACTGGATACTTAGAGCAGTTAACGTGGAGCCAGGGAGATGGCTCAACAGTTAAAGGTGCTTGCTTGCAAAGCCCACCAGCCCAAATATTCAACTCCCCAGCACCCACCTAAAGCCAGATGCAAAGTGACACATGTCCGTAATCCCAATGTCTACGGCAATGGAAGGCAGAGCCAGAAGAATCTGGAAGCTTGAAGGCCAGCTATGCTGATGCACACAAAGTGAAGTGGCAAAAACAAGGAAGAGTCTGCTTCAAGCAGGGTGGAGGGAGAGGACAAACACCTCGAGGTTGTCTTCAGAGCTCCACACATGCGCCGTGGCATGTGCATACCCATACACAACATCATACAGATACACATCCACACAATTAAAATTAAGGCCGGGTGTGGTGGCATACACCTTTAATCCCAGCACTAGGGAGGCAGAGGTAGGAGGATCGCTGAGTGTTCAAGGCCAGTCTGAGACTACATAGTGAATTCCAGGTCAGCCTGGGGTAGAGTGAGACCCTACCTTGGTGAGGGAATAAAATGACAAATGTATAAAGACTTTTTAAAATTCCACTAGGTTAAAAAAAAGAGGGGAGCTAGAGAGATGGGTCAATGGTTAAGGCACTTGCCTAAGACCTGGGTTCAATTCCATAGTGTCCACGGAAAGTCAGATGCACAAGGTGGCACATGCATCTGGAGTTCGTTTGCAGAAGCCCTGGTGCGCCCATTCTCTCTACTTCTGCTTCTCTCTCCCTCTCCCTCTTAAATAAAAAAAAAATTTAAACAATTTTAAAGCCCCAACAAAACTCCACTAGCAAGACAAGGTTGCTAAGTGGTTAAGGCAATGGATGGACTGCTACAACCTCCACTGGTGTCTGCGTCCCATCCCTAGAGTTTTGCATTCACTAGGTGCGACTGCCCCCCCTGCACCCCCCTCCATACACCAGTATTGGTAAAGCTCCCAAGTGACTGACATGCAGCCTCTTTCTTCCCTTTTCACCCGTCTCTCCTCCTGCCTGTTGGGCTTAGCCAGCCACCAAATTGCTCCCCAGGGAAAGAAGAAAGTGCTTGAGACCACAGGCAGTTCTTCCAGGGCTATTTTCACAGGGCCAATGGCATGGAATGCAAGGTGTTCTAGAGATTTCTTGGTTCAGCAGGGTTAGAAGGAATCCTTCTTCCCAGGTTCTACTCCAGGCCTCCACCCAACCTGACCACCTCCCATTCTCCTCGTGCAAATCCAGAAAGGCCTCAGGACACTGCTGAAAACCAGAGTGCTGAGTCACAGACCCAAGTCCCTTCTAGGACTCTCATTCAAATGTTTCCTGAAAGACACTCCAGGGAACACCACTGGATCTCTCAGTACCTGTGCAATGTGGCTCCGATGTCCTAGGAGAGAAAAGAGGAAAACGCTCTGTTACCAGTCTGAAGTCTGTGCCGACTCCCAAGCTGCAAGCTGCTCCCTGCCCTCACCAGGACTCCCTGCCCTCACTAAATAGAAGTCTTAACAGAGCCCATAGTGTAGTTGCACTCATGATTTTTTTCTGGGATATTGGGGTATCCTGGCCTCCCAAAAGACCTCATCAAAGAGATCCAGGCCCAAGAAACATCATGGGTCCTTGAGACCAGGTCCCACCCCAGGCCTCAAGGGTCTTATTCACTGGCTTGGGCAGAGATTAAGATAGTGGCAAACACCCCAGAAAACCCACTGGGCACAGAAGCAGAGGAAGGCCAGGCAGACACACTCACCTTCATGAACTCCCATTCTGGCTGGCCCTGTTTGGCCTCCAGTTCTCCAATCAGTTCATTGAGGAGGGTGATGTCCTGGGATATGCGGGTGTCATAGGTCTCCCGAACCTGGCTAATATTCTGGCCCAGATCCTCTAGCCAGGCCACAAAGAGCTTCTCTTGTTGTTCCAGAAACTGGTACAATTTCTCCAGTTGTGATCGGACCCGCTGCTTCTGGGTTTCAGTTTGTTTCTAGGGAACAGAGGTCAGAGATATGTAGGGGTTTATGGTGAGGGAGTGGAGGAGTGTGTCCAGAGAGGTCCCAGAAGCCCATTTCCTTCCTAGAGGTGGATGAGAAGCAACTTTCCTCAGCCTCTTAGAGACCTGGACACTGTATTATGTGGCTCTAGATCTAGACTAGGCATAATAAACTAGCCCTTGGGGAATACCCCTAGATCTACAGCTACAGATCCAATAGCATCCCCTCCAAAATTCATGTGTTGAAGCTCTCGGTATCTCAGAATGGGGTCTTATTTAGAGATAGGATCCTGAAGATATACTTAGTTAAGATAAGGTCATATTGGAGTGGGGTAGACTCCTATTTGAGTATAATGAGTAGGAATCCACCCCACCCCATATAAATGAGGACATTTGGACATGGGGACACACATACACACACACACACACACACACACACACACACAGAACACCAAGTCAGAAGAGAGGGAGGGCCATCTACAAGTTGAAGAGACAAGCCTGAGGCAATTCTTCCCCTACACTCCTCAAAAACAAACCAACCTTTTCAACCAGCACTGATTTCAGATTTCTGGCATCCAAAACTGTGAGAAAATAAATTTCTATGATGATTGCCATCGGAAACTAAGATGCTGTGGTTATCTCCTCCTGCTTTGAAAGCCAGTGTGAAGATGGCATGGGCCCTGAAATGGACAGGCCAGGCCATAACCACCAAACTATGTTCCAGAATGGAGGCCACTCTCTAGTCCACAGTGATGAACTTGGCCAGTAAAGGCCTGTCATGGGTGTTTCTACTGTCCTGCAAGTCACCAGGAACTTTCCTCCGGTCATGTGACATTAACCACAATAGTGTTTCTTTCCTCCAAAGGGGAAGAAAAACTGGAGACCAACAGAGATTGGGTTTAAGAGTCTGGTCCCTTTTGCTTCCAGTTCCTCTTTCTTTCTCTCCAACTCTAGCTACTTTTTTTTTGCTTTTGAGGGTGTGTGTGTTTGTGTGTGTGTGTGTATGTGTATGTGTCAGAGTTTTATTATGTAGGCCAAACTCCTCCCTCAGCCAGCTGAGTGCTAGGATTATAAACCCTTGCCACCAGGCCAAGCTGGATTCTAGTTCTTTTGAACCAAAAATACCCCTTAATTTTTGGTGTTATCACTGTTCATGGCAATATTAATTTTTTGTCTCTTTTAAGAGGATGGGTCAGTTTTCTTGTTCAATGGCCTATATCCTAAAATTGTTTAATAATTTTGCTTATGATTACTTGAGGTTAAACATTTTTGGCAAGAAAACTCTGTGCACTCTGCTAGTGTTATCACTGGCACTTTTACTGTCCGACCAGTCATCAGAAAGCTTCTTCAGAGAGGCAACATGACCTGTAACAACTTTTCCTTCCTCTAAAGGGGAACCCCAATACTTAGAAGGCTGAGGTAAGGTGCTCCTGTGAGTTCAAGGCCAACCTGGGCTACATAGTGATTTTTGCAAGCCAACCTGGGCTACAGAATGAGACCCTGTCTCAAAAACAAAAAAAAACCTATGGGGATGGAGAGATGGATCAGCAGCTTGCAAAGCCTGAAGGCCTATGTTCAATTCCCCAGTACCCATGTAAAGCCAGATGCACAAAGTGGTGCATGCATCTGGGGTTTGTTTGAAGTAGCAAGAGACTCTGGCATGCCCATGCTCTCTTTCTCTTTCTCTGCTTGAAAATAAATAAAAATATGTTTTTTAAAAAGAACTACCATTGTAAATATGCATTATTTACCTTATGTTATTAAGTAACTTGGAGAACAGTAATTTGAGAGGGTGTAAATCTCCTGTTCTCAGATTCCAGAGTTCTAACAATTATACTATGGAACGTCACAAATCTCCTGTTCTGGAACAAACCTCCTATATGCCTATGTCAGTCATTATACTAGTGTTTGTGTAATGGGAATTTTCTAATCCAATCATTCATCTATAGCAGAACTTTCTCTTTCCGCCTCGCTCCCCTATGATTATAACATTATTCTCGTTGTGGGTACTGGGAATTGAACCTAGGACCTTGCCCATGTTAGGCAAAAGCTCTACCAGAGAGCTATATCCCCAGCTCTAAAAAGCCAGTGTGCATGCAAGCATGCATGCGTGTATGTGTGTGTGTGTGTGCGTGTGTTCATGTGTCTATACAAAGGAGAGGAACAGAAGGAGGGCCCCATGATATGTAAGTGTCTTAAGGGAAGGCTGGCCCATGTTAACTTCCTGGCTTTCTCTGAAGGGCCCTACCTATTGCTTTGTCCTCCTTGGGGAAATTCTGACTTTTGTGCTATGTCCAAGTTACCAGTCACATAGATATTAGGAATGGGTTTCCATTTTGGTACAATTCAGGAATGTCCCTAAAGCCAGACACCAGAGTCAATGCCTACTCTTCATTCTTTCCTGTGACCCAGTGAGGTGTGGTCAGTACCGATTGACTTGTCAGAAGCTTGGGACCCAGAGAGGGAAACTGGATCCAACCAATAGGAATGCATTAGACACATCAATGCTCTGTAGGGTAGGTACTGCTGTTTCCAGGAAAAATGGAAACAACTTATATGTCCACGAAGACAGACACCAGCTTGACTGAAGGCCAGTAAGTGATGTTTACTGAAATCTATGGTGTTGCAAAAGCAGTTTTAAAGAAAATATTTTTCCATTTGAATTTCAGAAATCCATGTTTTCACCAGGCATGGTGGCACACACTTGTAATTGCAGCACTAATTCAAGGCCAGCCACGGCTACACGCGGTCATGTCTCAAAAAGCTAAGTAAGGGGTTTGGGCTTTAGCTCAGTGATCCAAACCTTGCCTAGCAAGCACAAGGCTCTGGGGTTCTTCGAGATGACCCCTCCCTGGTGGAGAGCTCACTTTTGGTGGGTCACCACCACCACAAGATGCTGAAGCAGGTGGCCATCCCTGCTGCCCTCGGAACCAGAGCAGAAGCTCAGGGGCCCCTGCTCACTCCTAGGCCCCTTTCCCTTCCTATGGGTGTGAACAGGCAAGAACTGGCTCCCAGACACCTGGACCTTACCAGGAAGTTCTCCGTCTTCTTATCTCCCTGCTGTCTGTGCTCCTCCCCACATCTCCTGAGCTCCTTCAGATGTTCCAGCTCCTTCTGGGTTTGCTCCTGAAGAAAGAACACTTCTTGAGATGCCTACATTTGATTCCTGCCATCTTTAGTGGGCACCAACTTTAGGTGGGGGATTTCCTCCATTGAGAGCATGAGGAGGGGGTGTTAGAAAGAGGAGACGCCATTCCACCACCAAGAGAAGTGAGCCAAGCGGTACCCGTGATCTCCCCTGGAAGCCCCTGGATCCAGCCATACTTGAAACCAAATCCTTTGGATTTCTTCACAACATAAATTGATTAATTTCTTCTCTGTTGTTCTGGTTCGCCTTGTGTTTACAGTCCAGGCATCTTGGCTAATGCACCCACAACCCACAGGGGTTGCAGGAAAGTGTCTAACTGGGTGGCAGAGAATGGTCTCTAGGCAGAGAGCACCTACCCTATATGCCAGCGCAGCTTCCTCAATGGGGCGCACCCAGTGGCCTCGGTGCTCCAGACTCAGCCTGCAGATGAGGCAGATGAGCTCCCCATGGTCCTCACAGAAGAGCAGCTGCACCTGATTCTTGTGGCGTGGACACTGTGGCAGGGGCTGGCTTCCAGAACTCTTCTTACCAAGCAAGGCTTGACACTGGAGACAGCTGGATGAACATTTGCCCAAGGCCTCGGGGTCTCCAGGAGCAATGGGGCAGCTGCAGGAACCATGCGTGAAGGTGCTACCTTGCAGGTCTCCTTCCTGGGTGTGGCAAAGAGCACACACAGCCGCATCCTGTGGCCTCCCTGGAGACACAGCAATGGAATAATCTCCTTAGTAGCAAAGGCACTTTCATTCTCAGACCTGGTCACTCCTAACATGCTCTGCTCTGACTTCCATTTGAGAGAAGCGATGAACAGCCACGGGAACTGAGAGGTTAGGGCCAGGCTGATGCTGTTACTGGACTTTGGGATTCTTGAGCATTTATTCAATGAATGACCCCATGACCCTTTGCAACATACAGATCCTATGCCTTTTTCCTGTAAAAATACGGATCTACTGAGTGATCTTAAGAAAGCAAGACATGCTGACAGCATTTGTTTTGCCACTTAAAACTATCCCAGGTAGCTTGAGTGGGAGCTCCCAGGAGCTTGCCACTGTGTACTCCATAGACAGATTTTTAGGCAGAATACCTGGCCAGAAAATATGGCAAGCATTTGGAACAAGTGAGTTATTCATTGCTCCTATCCAAGTTTAAGAACCATGAATAAAAGCAAAGATGGAAAGTTTACAAAGCTAAAGCATGAGTCTTACATAACAGCTATGAAAAGCTCAGGATAACAGCAGTATCTCCATAACGCAGAAATGACAGGGAATGCAAGACGAGATAGAAACATACACAATCCATTAACTCTTCCTTCCTCCTCCCCTCACTGAACCCCAATTCACTTCATTTATAATCAAGAATGCTAGTGCCCCCCAAGAACCATTCCCTCCTCCCCACATGTGATAAATCAATTATTGTTCATATAGCTGCTTCTCCATCTTACCCCAAACTAGATTCACAGCCACTCAAACATATTCATATTCTAGTCAGAGAGATGGAAATGAGGTGTTTTGAGCAGCTTCTAGAAATTTCTAGCGGTCTTTCCTAAGCAATCCTATTCTCCTTTGTGTTTCATTCTCCTGCCTGGAAAGGAGGGTATCACCTTTTGAGGCCATGCATTTCAGAACAAACTTGAGGGAGGAAAAAAAAATTTGCTCAGAAGTTTTGTGACCTGGACCATGGATGTGTCCTAGACCACCTGAGAGGCAATTATGGGAAAGAGGAACACACTTCGGTTTAAGTAACTTGGGGGTTTCTGTTTCTCAAAGATAAACAATCCTGATGACTAACTGCTCAGCAAGAGATGCAGGCTTTTGGTTTTATGACATACTGCTGTGGGGTCATTGTGAGAAACAAATATTTTAACTCTTCCAGATTCTCAACTCTGGGCCTAAAAAGCCCATGGATTCTGAAAAAGGGACCTCTTGAGCTGGAGAGATGGCTTAGTGGTTAAGGTGCTTTCCTGAAAAACCTAACAACCTGGATTCGATTCCCTGGGGCCCCCATAAAACCAGGTGCACAAAGTGACAGATGTATTGGTTTGCAGCGGCTAGAGGCCCTAGAATCTCTCTGCTTGCAAATAAATAAATATAAAAAATAAATAAAAGGGACTTCTAAGGGTTCAGGAACTAATTGTAATTTAATGCAATATTTTGTGAAAAAGATACATTTTTCTGAGTCCATGGTCAGACTGGGAAAGGGACCTAGACTTCCCCAGTGATACAAATATGGTGGGAATCAAAGAAAATTTTGTGGTGTGGCTACCTTTACAAGCCACCAATCCTAAGGATGCTGGGTCTTCCACAATCCCCGCTCGTTTCTCATCTGACAACAAAAAAGACACTTCTGGATTTGGGAGCTCATGGGGTACACTACCGGCCATCTTCCCTGAAGTCTCAGGGATCTTTGGATCCCTAACTCCATTTTCCTCCAGGGGTGTGGTGCACTTTTCCTCTCCAGCCAGCGATGCTTTGGAAAGCGAGTTCCTGAATGTTCCCCCGACCAGGAACCCCGATCCCTCCTCCAGCGCCACGGGGGCCTCTCCATCCAGAGTGGCCACTGCGCCCCGCTTCCCCTGCCTGGTCTCTGGAGTCAGAAGTGCCTCTGGGTTCTGCAGTTCCTCGTCTCCTGGGGGCATGGTGAATTCCAAGCTTTTGGGTCTCTTCTTTCCCGAAGGTAAACACACCTCTGATCTCTTGCTTTCTCGCCTCCCCAGGGTGCCGCTGCACAGCCCCTGGAGCCTCCCTGCAGAGCTGGCGTTCCTGCGGAGCTGCGCACTGGCCCGGCCCTCCTTGTCCCCTGGGGACTGGGTGGGGGTTCGGGACAGGGGCGCCAAGCCCCGAGCCCCCTGCCTGCTCGAGGCGTCCGGACCCTCGGGGCCTTTCTGATCTCTCCGTTTGCCTGGAGACTTCTTCTGGGGTCCCTTCCCCGCCTCGGGCTGGCTCGGAGGCAGGCCGGCCGGCCCGTCACTGCTCGGTCGTTGCGCATCACCTTCGGGGACATCTGGGACCCTCCCAGTCTTTGGCTTCGTCTCCCGAGAGGACCCCGTGGAAAGGTCGATTCCATTTTCTTTCGTCGAATGTTCTGCAAAGACAACCAGATGAAGGCATGAAGGAAGCTGTCCCAAACTCAGGGTTAAGGGTTGGGGAAGGGAGAGAGAATTCCTTCAGAAATAGGGAGGGAGGGAGGGAGGGAGGGAGGGAGGGAGGGAGGGATCATGGAAGATAAAGCACAATTTTGTCAAATGGCACTTTTCGAACTATGAAAGCATAACTCATTTCAAGTAAAATCCTACGCTATAAAATTAATAAAAACTGGTTTATTGGTATAAATGTATGCCTAATTATCGATGTACAAAGTTCACTTAGAAGGGCTGGAGAGATGGCTCAGCGGTTAAGGCACTTGCCTCCAGTGCCTAAGGC
>PVHP010030643.1:0-21560 GCA_004024765.1 Zapus hudsonius | reverse complement strand
GGGTTCCTTTTTCCCCGCATCCTCGCCAGCAACGATTGTTGTTGGTTTTCTTTATGATTGCCATTCTGACAGAGGTGAGGTGGTATCTCATTGTGGTTTTGATTTGCATTTCCCTGATGCTTAAGGATGCTGAGCACTTTCTTAAATGAGTCAAGGCCATTTGTGTTTCCTCCTCCGTGAATTCTCTGTTGAGATCAGTACCCCATTTTGTGAGGGGGCATTTTGGGTTTTTGATATTAATTTTTTTGAGTTCTCTGTAGGTTTTGGAAATTAGGCCTCTGTCTGAGTTGTAGCTGGCGAAAATCATTACCCAATTTGAAGGGGGTCTATTGGCTCGGAATATGGTTTGTTTGTCTGCACAGAAGCTTTTGAGCTTGATCAGGTTCCATTGGTTAAGTGTTTGTCATATTTCCTGGGCTGCTGGAGATTTGCTCAGGAAATTTTTTCCAAATCCTATTTCATGTAGAGTTCCTCCTATTTTTTCTTCCAGGGTGTTCACGGTTATCTGATTTATATTAAGGTCTCTGATCCATTTGGTGTTAATTTTTGTGCACGGTGAAAGGATTGGGTCTATTTTCATTTTTTCCTCCAGCACCATTTGTTGAAGATGCTATCTTTGGCCCATAATACATTGTTGGCCCTCTTGTCAAAGACCAAATAACTGAAGTTACTTCCATTCAAAGCTGGGTCTTCAATTCTGTTCCTTTGATTAGTCTTTCTGTTTTTATGCCAGTACCATGCTGTATTCGTTACTACGGTTTTGTAGTATGTTTTGAAGTCCAGCATGATGATAACTCCTGAGTAGGATTTTTTACTTAGAATAGTTTTGGCTATCTGAGGTCTTTTGCCCTTCCAAATAAATTTAGCTATTGTTTTTTTTCTATGTCTCTGAAGAAAGAGGTTGGGATTTTTATCGGCATAACATTGAATCTGTAAATTGCTTTTGGCAGGATTGCCATTTTTACTATATTGATTCTCCCTATCCATGAACATGTATTATCTTTCCATCTACTCATGTCCTCCTATATTTCCTTCTTGAGTGTTTCAATATTTTCCTTATATAAGTCCTTTACAACCTTGGTTCGTGATATTCCAAGGTATTTGATTTTATTTGAAGCTATAGAAAATGGGACAGTCTCTCTTATTTCTTTTTCTGTCTGCTTGTCTTCTGCATAAAGAGAGGCTACTGATTTTTGTGTGTTAGTTTTGTATCCTGCCACGTTGCTGAAGGCATTAATCACCTTGAAGAGGTTACTGATACTATTCTTTGGGTCTGATATATAAAGGATCATGTCATCTGCAAAGAGGGATAGTTTAATTTCTTCCTTTCCAATTTGTATCCCTTTTATGCCCTTCTCTTGTCTAATCGCTTGGGCTAGAACTTCAAGCACTATGTTAAAGAGCAGTGGTGAGAGTGGGCAGCCTTGTCTTGTTCCTGAATTGAGTGGGAACTCCTTGAATTGTTCCCCATTGAGTATGATTTGTGCTTTAGGAGTTTTGTAAATTATCATTATTAAGTTGAGGAACAGGCCATCTATGCCTATTCTTTCGAGAACTTAGAAAATGAAGAGGTGTTGAATTTTGTCAAAAGCATTCTCTACATCTATTGAGATAACTATGTGGTTTTTGTGGTTGAGCCGATTAATGTGATGTATTACATTTATCGACTTGCGTATGTTGAACCATCCCTGCATTTCTGGGATAAAGCCAACTTGCTCAGGGTGGATAATATTTTTGATGTAGCATTGTATCCGGTTTCCTAGGACTTTTTTCACGATTTTTGCATCTAAGTTCATCAGAGATATGGGTCTGTAGTTCTCCTTTTTTGTTGCATCCTTGCCTGGTTTGGGGATTAGGGCGATGGTAGCTTCATAGAAGGTGTTTGGAAGCCTTCCCTCTTTTTCTAACAAGTTTCAGAAAGAATGGTTTCAGCTCTGTGATGAAGGCTTGGTAGAATTCAGCTGAGAAACCATCTGGTCCTGAGCTTTATCTTTTGGGGAGGTTTTTGATTACATCTTCAATCTCTGTGGATGTGATAGTTATATTTAGTGCTTTCATCTGCTCTGGGTTAAGCTTTGGCAGTTAGTAGGTGTCCAAAAACTTATCCATTTCTTCCAGGTTCTCTAATTTTGTGTAGTAGAGGTTTTGGAAGTATGACCTGATGATTCTTCCCGTGTCTTCAGGATCTGTTGTGATCTCACCCTTGTCCTTTCTGATTTTGTTGATTTGGGCTTTCTCATTTCTTCGTTTGATTAGCTTGGCCAGGGGTTTGTCAATCTTATTAACTTTTTCAAAGAACCAACTCTTTGATTTATCTATTTTTTAATCCTTTTCTTTATTTCCAATTCATTATTCTCAGCTCTGATTTTTATTATTTCCTTTTGTCTTGAGCTCCTCGGGTTAGCTTTTTCCGTCTGTTCCAATGATCTTAGGTGGGTGGTTAGGTGATTGATTTGAGACCTCTCTGTCTTTGATATGAAGGCATTTAGCACAATGAACTTTCCCCTCAGGACTGCCTTCATTGTGTCCCTTAAGTTCTGATATGATGTGTTATTGTCATCATTTATTACTAGGAAATTCTGAATTTCCTGTTTTATTTCTTGGATGACCCAATCATTTTTTAGGAGCGAATTATTCAGGGGCCAGTACTTTGCATATTTTCTGGATCCTGTTCCATTGTTAATTTCTACCTTTAATGCACTATG
Source organism: Zapus hudsonius (assembly GCA_004024765.1). Classification (NCBI taxonomy): domain Eukaryota; kingdom Metazoa; phylum Chordata; class Mammalia; order Rodentia; family Dipodidae; genus Zapus; species Zapus hudsonius. The sequence goes on along the minus strand of PVHP010030643.1, from coordinate 18,855 downwards.
GTCTGATATGATGCAAGGAACTACATCAATCTTCCTGAATTTGTTTAGGGAAGATTTGTGACCTAAGATGTGATCAATTTTAGAAAAAGTCCCATGCGCTGCTGAGAAGAATGTATATTCTGTGTTTTTGGGGTAGAACGTTCTTAAATATCTGTTATCCCCAGCTGGTCAATGGTGTTATTGAGCTCTGTTATGTCCCTGCTGATCTTCTGTTTGGTTGGTCTGTCTAGAGCTGATAGAGGTGTATTAAAGACTCCTACTATGATGGAATTAGAGTCTATTTCTGCTTTATTTTTGAGTAGGGTTTCTTTTATGAACTGTGTTGCTCCCAAATTTGTTGCATATATGTTGATGATGGTGATATCTTTCTGTTGGATCATTCCTTTGATGAGTAAGAAGTGACCTTCCTTATTCTTTAAATTGATTTTGGTGTAAAGTCTATTTTGTCAGAGATTAATGTAGCCACACCTAGTTTCTTTTTACTTCCACAGGCCTAATAAACTGTTTTAGTTCCTTTTACTCTAATTAGTTTGCTGTCTTTAAAAGCAAAGTGTGTTTCCTGAAGGCAGCAGATGGAAGGGTCCATTTTTCTGATCCACCCTGCATGTCTGTGTCTTTTTATAGGGGAGTTAAGACCATTTATATTCAGTGACATAACAGTGAGGTTTGCTTTAAGCACTGCCATGATGAAGGGTTAATGGGGGTTGTTGTCTATGATCCTATTATTAGCACACTGACTCTGTTTATTGTGTCTGATCTCTGGTACTCTTCTGAGGAAGATTTCTTGTTTTTTCTGTGTGGGATATATCTTGCAGGATCTTCTGAAATTTTGGCTTTGTTTTCAAATAGTCATAGAGCTGGTTTACTTCATGGAACACTTTTACTTCTCCATCTATCTTGAGGGATAGCTTTGCTGGGTACAGTAGTTTAGGTTGAAAGCCATACTTCTTCAGGCCCTGAAAAGCATTATTTCAAGCCCTTCTGTCTTTCATGGTTTCTAATGAGAAGTCTGAGGTAAGTCTGATGGCTTTTCCTTTATAAGTTACGGTTTGCTTTCATCTAGCAGCTTTGAGGATTTTCTCTTTGCTTTCTATGTTAGACATCTTAATTAAAATGTGTCTTGGAGAATTCCTTTTCATGTCCTGTCTGTTTGGAGTCCTCTGGGCCCCTTGAAAGTTGAGTGGACTTTCTCTTGTTAAATAAGGAAAGTTTTCTTGAATAATTCTGTTGAAGACATTTCCTATGCCGTTAGCCTGGGTTTCTTCTCCCTCTGTGATCCCCATGATTTTAATATTGGACCTCTTTATGGTATCCCATAGATCCCTCAAATTTTGCTCACGTGATTTCTTGACTTTATTGAAACCTATGACATCCTTATTAATTCCTTATGACTTGTCTTCAACTTCTGATAGTCTGTCCTCCAGATTGTCAACTCTGGGACCGATTGATTCAAGGGAGGTTTTTAACATCTCCTTTTCATTATTGGTTTCTGTTATAATTTTGTTTGTAGTCTCCAATTCTTTGGTGAGATCTGATTTCCAATCTATTTTAGTTTTTGCTTGGGATTTCTGATAATCATTTTTAAGTTTTCTGAAGTCCTCATCAAATTTAATCAATTGATTGTCTAGTTCCTCCTTTAGTTGATTAATCTTCAATTCACTTAATGTCTTTCTGAATTCATTCATATTTCTCTCCATTAAATTTAGTCTGGAGTCTATGTTTGAGTTCGAAAGCTTCATCTCATTCATGTCTTTTCTCATAATTTCCATATCACCCATTAACTGTTTCATGTTTGCATTGCAGTTGTGGTCAGGAGTCATATTATTCTCTCTTTGTGATTGTATTTGTGCTGCTTCTACTTCCTTGCCATTTTCCTGTTCCATAAAGGGACTCGGGGCCCTGGTTTGGGGAGTTTCTTCTTTGATTTCTGTGGGTTTTTTTCTGTTGATTTATGCCCTTGTCCAGGTAGGCGAGTGAGATTCAGGCACACTAGGGAGTGCTATTCAGCCCACTTTACTTCCTGGCAATGGCGCGTGATCCCTGGTACTCGCTGAAACTGCCTGTGCCCTCTTTGCAGGTACCCATCTGAACCTGCCTCTGCTGAGTTTTCCAGGCAACTGCCTGAGGTCTGGCCCCGGAACCAAGCTAGGTCAGGTTGCTCAAGGATTGCATCTGCCTGTGTACGTGGGGGGGTCGTGGAGAGAAGCGCGTCCGAGGATCGGGTGCTGGAGGGAGGGGAGCCCTGCGAGTGGAAGCCGCTCAATCGGCAGCATGGCCACGAGGGGACAATGGCGGGAGCTTGTGGTTGGGAAGGGTTCAGCTCTGTGTTCCCCTGAGGGGAGAGAGAGAGAGAGAGAGAGAGAGAGAGAGAGAGAGAGAGAGAGAGAGAGAGAGAGAGAGAGAAAGAGAAAGAGAAAGAGAGAGAGAGAAAAGTGTGACAGCAAGAAAGGGCACTCCAGGGCCTACATCCACTTCAGAGGAACTCTAGAAGCATGTGGCATTATGAGTATCCATCTGGTTTTAGGTGGGTACTGGGCAATCAAATCCAGGTCATTAGGCAAGCACCTTAACTGCTGAGCCATTTCTCCAGCCCAACATGCTTTCTCATTGTAGTTTCATTGTGCATTTTTCTAATGGTTGATAGTATTGAGCTTTTCCTTTTAAATCAGGGTATCATTTGGCAGCTCGGTGGTCGTGAATTCATGATCCCCCTGCTTCTGCTTTCATTAAGATCTGATGTCACAGCCTCCATACTTGGATTTACAGTACAGATGTTTTGGTTTCATCTAAAAATCTTTCAGGCCTTTGTTCCAAGATATGGTAGGAAATACAAAAACAAATCATTTTTATTGTCACATAAAATGACTAGCAGAAACAGAAGTCTCCAAGCTGTCTTTCCTTTTCTTCCTTCTGTAACAAGGGTAGATATACTAATAGCCTGTGTAAGCTCTCCTCTCCTGCCATCAGTGTACTTAATGTCTTTAGAGGCTGAAGGAAAGAAAACATAGACTTTATTTACGGAATATTTATTTATTTAAATATTTTTATTTACTTATTTTCAGGGAGAGAGAGAGAAAGAAGGAAGGAAGGAAAGAGAGAGAGAAAGAAAAAGAAAATGGGTGTTCTAGGGCCTTCAGCCATGGCAAAGTGACTTCCAAATGCATGTGCCACTTTGTGCTTCTGGCTCTATGTGGGTTCTGCGGAATCAAACCCAGGTCATTAGGCTTTGCAAGCAATAGCCTTAACAGTTGTGGGATCTTTCCAGCCCCCATGCATTTTTAAAGAAATAGTTTTAATTTTGGAAAAAGGCAGGGGCTAGGGGTATATCTCAGTGTTATAGTGCTAGTTCAGCATGCACAGAGCCGTGGTTTAAGACAGAAAGGCGAGAAAAAGCTATGCTTTGGGATTCAGGCATGTACATAAAATGTATTTGTGGTATTTAATCAAACAAACACCTATCAGTCTTTTGTAGTGGATAATTAGGGTAGCTTTTAGGGCCTCTTTGTCAACTGAAAAGATTTTAAGTTCCTGCTTTGAGAACTCTTGAAGGGAAAAGAATTTGACATCACACAGAGCTGGGAATGGGTCTCAGCTGTTCTCAATAAACAGAAAACCCTTCCACCTTGATCTCCACAAATGATCAGGTAACTCAAACTATAATCATGAAACTTCTATACTATAGAAACTTTCTTGAGTGCAAGAGTCTTTAAAATCCACCTCACTTTTGACTCAGTGTTCAAAGTAAAGTAGAGACTTTTGGTCTGCACTTAAAAAAGAACTAGCTAGGCATAGTGACACAAGACTTTAATCCCAGCCCTCTAGAATCAGAGGTAGGAGGATAGCTGTGAGCTCAAGACCAGCCTGAGACTACAGAGTGAGTTTCCAGGTCAGCCTGGGCTAGGGTGAGACAACCACCATGAAAAAAAACAAACATAAAAATCAGGGGCTGAAGAGATGACTCAGAGTTCAAGGGTGCTTCTCAATGCCTCCCACTGAGCCAGATGTCATGAGGGGCCAGATATCTCCTAGTACTAATCTCCAGAATGCCTTTAAACACCTGGGAATGACTATGCCTACTGGTATCCCCAGTCCTCTGCAGAGCTGAGGCAGAGAACACTGGGGCTCAGGAACCACAAGACCTGGAATCAGTAAAATAGACTCCTTTGCAGGGAAAAACAGGTAGATCTGCCATAACAAGCAAGGCATCATGTGCCACATCAACACATGGCATGTACCTCCAATGCTAAGCGTATGGCAAAGGTGGGGAGAGCAAGGTGTGGTGGCTCACTCTAATCTCAGGCTGAGGTAGGATCACCTGAAATTCAGGTCAGCCTGGGCTAGAGTCATCAGCATGTACACACTTACATATCACACACTCCTCACCAAACATCATGCACAGGACTATGCATACACACACAAAATAGGCACATGCCAAACAAGCAAACAAACAAACAAACAAACAAACAAACACCAGCCAGGTAGGTGTAGTGGCTATCACCTTTAATCCCAGGCTGAAGTAGGATTTCCATGAGCTCCTGGTCAGCCTGGACTTCAGTGTTATTTATCATCTCAAAAAGAAGGAAGGGCTGGAGAGATGGCTCAGCGGTTAAGGGACTTGCCTTCAGTGCCTAAGGCCCAGAGTTAATTCTCCAGTACCCACATATGCCAGACCCACCAGGTGGTGGCCCTGGTGTGCTCTCTCTCTCTCTCTCTCTCTCTCTCTCTCTCTCTCTCTCTCTGTATCTCTGCTTGAAAATGAATAAATAAAATATTAAAAAAGAAGGAAAACAAACAAAAACCTCAACTGTCTGGCAAAAGGACTTTTCATGTGGTTTTTTGAAATTGGATTTTCAAGTCCACATCCCTTGAATAAAACATCATGAAGTGATAGCAACCAGTAAGGGTTCAGGAATGGAAAGCAGGTTGAGTGAGTTCCAGGCAATCCTGGACTTGAGTGAGGCCCTACCCTACCAAAAAATGTATCAGAGATAGAATAGGAATTAATATTTTGTGGTCTTCAGGCTGTGCTACACAATAGTAATCACCTGTGCAAGGGTACAGGGGCAAGGTCATGTGGAGGTAGGAGGAATTTCATATCACTGTCTTGGGTGGTCCTGCCCTCATTGCGAGACTGGACACAAACTAGGTCCAGCCCAATTCTGGGTTGAAGCCACGTGCCCTTCTTCATTATGACCATGCAGTCATCATCATAATGGCTCTTGTAACTAGAGGCTGTCCTAGTAATAAAGACAGTGAGACCTGTAAATGCAGTTCCAAAGTTCGGATGACCAGGCCTGAGATAGGAAGATCACTGTGAGTTCAAGGCCAGCCTGGAACTACAGAGTGAGCTCCCAGTAGACCTGGCTAGAATGAGACCCTACCTATCAAGTGTGAGGTTCTGGGAGTTCATTCATCAGCAGAGACAGATGCAGAAACAGTGACATGAAGGTGGGCATGGGCTTAAACCTGTGGAGTCTATAGCAGTGACACTTGTGAGGCAGGTGACAAGGAGAGGAAACAAAGCACTTTGCCCTTCACTTTGGTGGAGTGCTACTGGACAGAGAGCATTCTACTAAGCTTGCCACTCCTGGGAATGTGCCATACAGACAATTTCTGCTCCAGCTTTATGAATGTCCCCAACTGGAGCAGATGAACTTCCTGCTGTGCCTACCTAACCTCTCTGCAGCTAGTTCCACAGCAGAGTGAGTGCTTGGGTGTCAGGGGTTCTATTGGCTTGGGTCTTGCAAATGCTTTAAGCCTGTTTTCGGGTAGTTTTTTGTGCGTGAATTATTATTAATCACTAGGTGGGACACCATGAATTTGAGTGTCATTTCTGTGTGAGAATTGAAATCAGTCAGGTGACTGAGGCTGGAGGAGCTTGAGGTTAAGGCCAGCCTGGTCTATAGAGTGAGTTCAAGGCAAGTCTTGGCAACCTAGTGACAACCTTTCTCAAAATAAAAAGTAAAAAGATGTCTTAGCTTTGAGTTAGAGGCCATCCTGGGACTACCTAGTGAGTTCCAGGTTAGCGTGGGCTATAGTGAGACCCGACCTTAAAAAAAAAGTAAAAAGAGGGCAAGGTAGGGAGCTTATGGATAGAGCACTTTCCTGGCATGCATAAGCCCCCCTCCAGTACTTTAAAAATATTTTATTTATTTATTTCCAGGCAGAGAGAGATTGAAGAGAGACATACAGAAAGAATGGGCATGCCAAGGCCTCTAGCCACTACAATCAAACTCTAGATGCATATATCACTTTGTGCATCTGACTTTATGTACTGAGGAATCAAACTTGCATCTTCAGGCTTTGCAGGAAAGTACCTTAACCACTAAGCCATGTCTCCAAACCCCTCCACCCCCGGCACTTTTTTGGAGACAGGATTTTGCTACATATCACTGGCTGGCCTTGAACTTGGAGCAATCCTCTTACTTCAGTCTCTCAAGTGCTAGAACCATATGTGTGCACCACTCCTCCCAGCTTTACTCAACTTTCCTTAGGTTGTGGTAATCCTGAGGATCTGCCAACCCCTCTAAGTGTACACACTTCCTGCCTCCCTAACTTTCAGTTAGCATCTTTCTAGGATTTAGATTATGGTTCCAAAACACACATCCCTCATATATCCCAGGCACCCTGTTTCCTTGCCTCAAGAAGAGGGATAATCAGGCTTGAGATAAGTGTTCCAGGGTGACTCCAGGAGAATAACCAAGGTTCCCAGGGCCCCCTATATGCTCCTTCACCAGCTTTGTAAAGCATAGATTCCCATCAGCATTCAAATTTCCTTTGAGAAGGGTGCCATTCTGCGATCACAGTGATGGTCATAATCACTTCAGCACACTGCCGCTTCCTGCTCTGGTGACTCTCATCATAGTCAGTGTTTTAGGAATTGGAAAGAAATTAAGAAGAACTAGGGGTGTGAGACCTTTGAAAGTACTCCAACAATAAGGCAAAATGGCTGGCAATGAGTACAAAAGACACTGATGTTGAAAATTCCCTCTGTGATCAGTTTAACTAGAAGTGTCTTGAAATTTCAATGCTTGCAGTTTGAAACAAAGCAAAGGAAACCTCTTTTCAATTTGCAGTTATTTATTTTTATTTTACAAACTTTTTTTTTCTTTTGGAGGTAGGGTCTCGCCTCTCTCTAGCCCAGGCTAACCTGGAATTCACAATGTAGTCTCAGGCTGGCCTTGAACATATGGCTAACCTCCTACCTCTGCCTCCAGGGTACTGGGATTAAAGCGGTACACCACCATGTTCACCTGTTAAAACTTTTTTGTTGACTGGTCTTATACATGTACATAGTGTGTTTTAATCAGAAACCCTCCTGTTACTTTTTTGTTCCCCCTACCTGTCTCTCTTCAACTAAACCCCTTTGAAAATGAATTTTTAAGACACATAGTTTTGCCAAGGCCAGAACTACCAGTTCTTCTCTTTTCTGTCCTGTTAAGAATCTGCAGGAGAACCTGAAGATACCTGAATGGTACAAATTCCCAAACACCTTCCTTCTTAAGTGTTAAAAATCCCCGTTCTAAAAAGTTATTATCGTGCTCCCTCAAGTGGCCATGTAGAATACTGCTGCAGTGGTTTTCAGGGAATTAAGTTGGCATGCTTTACATACATGTTGGTGCTGGGTTTGGCACTCTTGACTTTATGTCCTCCTTTAGGGCATTATTTTTAACGTTTATATTGGCATAAAATTAAATATATTAAAAATATGCTCCATATCATAGGTTCTTAGATAAAGCCATTGAATCTATGATGACATTCCTTCTTATGCATTAATTATTCTCCCCCCATGACCCTTACATTCTTTCTGCCCCCTCTTATGCAAATTTCAGAGTCAGAGGGTGAGTTTATATTTAGCATAGTTATTAGGTTTTTAAGAGTCTGTAGATTTGTATTTTGGACAATTTTGGGCACCCTTGGTACCTCTCTCTATTGTCCTTCTCCAGGTTATCTGCCTTGCTGTGGGAATAGCTCTTTTGCTCACCATCTCACTTCCTTAGAGGTTGCGTTAGGGCTCTAAATGGTGAATTTGAGGTGAATGGTCTCCTGCTTGGGTGTCCCCCATCAGTCATGTCCCTCTGGTGGAGTTTGGTTGTCCTCAGTTTACGTTGCTTTCTGAAAAATACAAACAGAGTCTCCAGTGGAGAGTGAGATCATTATTGGTCATTTGAGACAAATATTGCTAGGTTGATGAGCCTTTGGTGGGTGTAGCCTTTCTGAGGGCCTATGGTTAGTGAGGACTTTCCCATGTAGATGGGGTTCTTGGTCCCCATTCAGGGTTGCCTTGGGTCCCCTTACCAGTCAGGGGTTCCCTGCCTCTGAGCGGATCTCATAGCCAATTAGCAGCTGTTGATTACCCACCTAGGTTGGGTGCCACTATTGCACAGATGGGCACTTCTTGACTTGCTTATCTGTGCCATATAGCAGTGTGTATTGCACTCTCAGGTCATCAGTCAGTCTAACTACGCCTCCTGCTCTCTCAGAATATCATTGGTTTGGTTCCCCTGGCAGCTCGTGCAACACACTTCCAGCATTACCCAGGATGCCCATCTGGGAGCTGATTTCCTTTCTGGATTCAGCAGGGTCTCTCATTGTTGTGTGATGTCAGTCTATAGAATCTTCAGCAATATTGTCTTATCTTTTGCCTAAAGTAGGTATTCAAGGGCTGTGACAAAAGTTTGTCTCTTTTTAGGGACCATGTGGGTCACTTTGATCAACAGCTCATTGTGGGAGGTAACTACTTACTGGGTCGGGAAGCCAAAGGTCAACATCCTTAGTACCACTGGTAGGCTTCCACACACACCCCATTTGGGGCCCTATCTACCTCCAGAACTTGTTGTACTAAAGATAGGATTCTATGGAATCAGATTACTGTTACTTTATGTTTGTGTACATCTCCCCCCTCTGTTGCTTCCATTCCTGCCCCCATTTCCTTCTGTCCCCTTTGCCTTTCCCCTGAATCACTAGTCATATTTACTTACAGTTCGCTTTAACCTAATTAGGGGCCACAGATAAGAGAGAATATGCAGCACTTTTCTCTCTGTTCTTGTGTGAGTTCACTAAGTATGATCTGTTCCAAATCATCCATTTTTCTTTGAATTTCATTATATCATTTTTCCTAATTGCTGCGTAGAATTCCATGGTGTATATGTACCACATTTTTGATATCCATTCATCAAGCAATGGGCATTTAGGTTGATCCCAATTCCTAGCTATTATGAACTGAGCTACTATAAACATGGTAGTGCAGATGTCTCTGTGCTGAAATGAGGAGTCTTGAGGATATATGCCCATTAAAGGGATAGCTGGGTCAACTGGTAGTTCTATATACATCCTGTTCAGAAGCTTCCACACTGCTTTCCATAGTGGTTGTACAAGTTTGCATTCCCACCAGAAGTGAAGGAGGGTTCCTTTTTCCCCACAACCTTACCAACATCTGTTGTTGGTAGATTTTTTTAATGATTGCCAATCTTACCAGAGTGAGGTGGAATCTCATTTTTGTTTTGATTTGCATTTCCCTTATGATTAATGATGTTGAACATTTTCTTAAATGAGAAGTGGCCATAAGTATTTCTTCCTCTGAGAATTAATTCCCTGTTGAGCTCAGAGGTCCATTTTGTGAGAGGGTTGTTTGATGTTTTTTTTTTAATTTAACTTTTTGAGATCTTTATAAGTTCTAGATATTAGACCTCTATCTGTGTTACAGCTTGCAAATATTAACTCCAAACCTGATGGTGGTCTATTGGCTTTGAGTATGGTAAGTTTGTCTGTACAGAAGCTTTTTAGCTTGATGAGATCCCATTGGTTGAGTGATTGCTCTACTTCCTGGTTTACTGGAGGATTGTTCAGGAAGTTTTTCCCTACTCCTATTTCATATAGAGTCCCCCCTATACTTTCTTCCAGGATTTTAAGAGTTTCAGGTCTTGTGTTGAGGTCTTTGTCCATTTGGAGGTGATTTTGGTGCATGGTGAGAGTACTGGGCCTATTTTGATCTTTTTAGAAGTGTTTATCCAGTTTGTCCGGCACCATGTGTTGAAGATGCTATCTTTACTCCAGTGGACATTGTTGGCATCTTTATCGAATATTAAGTAGCTATAGTTGCTTGAGCTTAAGGCAGGTTCTTCAATTCTGTTCCATTGGTCTATCTGTCTGTTCTTATGCCAGTATTATGCTGTTTTTGTTACAATGGCTTTATAATATATCTTTAGATTGGAAGTGGTGATACCTCCAGATGAGCTTCTTTTACTTAGAATGGCTTTGGATATCCGAGGCCTTTTGCCTTTCCAAATAAATTTTGAAATTATTTTTTTCTATGTCTACAAAGAATGATGCCGGTATTTTTATTGGCATGGCATTGAATCTGTATATTGCTTTTTGGAGTATTGCCATTTTCATGACATTAATTCTACGTATCCAGAAGCATGGAAGATCTTTCCATCTTTTTTGTCTCATCTTCAGTTTCCTTCTTTGGTGGTTTCAATATACAAGTCTTTCACATCCTTGGTAAGTGTTACGCCAAGGTTTTTGATATTTTTTTTGAGACTACTGAAAATTGGACTTTTTCACTGATTTTTGTGTGTGTGCACATTATTTCATACATGAAGGCTACTGATTTTGTGTGTTAATTTTGTATCCTGCCACTTTGCTAAAGAAGTTAATCACCTTCAGTAGTTTAGTGACACTTGTCTTTGGGTCTGTTAAATATAAGATCATGTTGTCTTCATAAAGGGATAGTTTCACTTCTTCCTTTCCAATTTGTGTCCCTTTTATGTCTGTTTCCTGTCTTATTGCATTTGCTAGAACTACAAGGACTATGTTAAAGAGCAGTGGAGAAAGTGGACAACATTGTATGATTCCAGAATTTCGTGGGAACTCCTTGAGTCTTTCCCCATTGAGTATGATTTGGGCTTTAGGGGTTATATATATGGCCTTTATTATGTTTATGTATAGGCCTTTAATTCCAAGTCTCTGAAGTGTTTTGATCATGAAGTGGTGTTGAATTTTGTTGAAGGCTTTCTCTGCATCTATTGAAATAACCATGTGGTTTTTGTTGCTGAGTTTACAAATGTGGTGGATTATGTTGATTCACTTTCGTATGTTGAACCAACCCTGCATTCCTGGGATTAAGCCTACCTGATGAAGGTGGATAATACTTTGGATGTGTTATCAGATTCAGTTTGTGAGGACTTAATTCAGAATTTTTGCATCTAAGTTCATTGGGGATATAGGTCTATAGTTTTCTTTTCTGGATTTCTCTTTGTCCGGTTTTGGTATTAGAGTGATGCAAGCTTCATAGAAGGTATTTGGAAGAACTCCATATTCTCCAATATCATTAAAGAGCTTCAGAAGGAATGGTCTCATTTCTATGATGAATGTTTGGTAGAATTCAGCTGAGAATCCATCAGGACCTGGACTTTTCCTTATGGTGAGATTTTAAATTATATTTTCAATTTCAGTTGGTGTGATAGCTTTATTTAGATTTATCTGCTCCTGATTTAGCTTTGGTAGATGATAACTGTCCAGGAATTCACCCATTTCTTCTAGGTTCTCCAGCTTTGTGGAGTATAGGTTTTGGAAGTAAGACCTGATGATTTTTCCAATTACATTGATATCTGTTGTGATCTCCCCATTTTCATTTCTAATTTTATTAATTAGGGCCCTCTCTTTTTTCTGTTTGATTAGGTTGGCGAGGGGTTTGTAAATCTTGTTTATCTTTTCAAAGAACCAGCTCTTTGTCTCATCAATTTTTTAATTGTTTTTTTGTTTCTATTTCAATGATCTCTGCTTTGATCTTAATTATTTCTTTTTGTCTTGAGTTCCTAGGTTAGGTTTGTTCCAATTTTTCCAATGCCTTTAGCTGGTTGTTTAGGTTATTTGGCATCTCTCAGTCTTTGTTAAGTAGGCATTCAGTGCTATAAATTTCCCCCTTAGGACAGCCTTCATGTGTCCCATAGGTTTTGGCATGTTGTACTTTCATTATCATTTATCTCAAGAAAAATTTAAATTTCTGTTTTAATTTCTTGAACAACCCATTTATTATTTAATAACATTGTTCAGTCTCCAATAGTTGGTGCATTTTCTATTTTTCTCCCATTGTTTATTTCCAGCTTCAGTGCATTGAGGTCTGATATGATGGAGGGTTCTATATCAATTTTCTTAAATTTATTTAGACAAGATTTGTGACCTATTATGGAATCTATTTTGGAGAAAGTTCCATGAGCTGCTGAGAAAAAAATATATATTCTGCAGAGTTGGGATGGAAAGTTCTTTATATATCTGTTAGATATAGTTGGTCTATGGTCTTCTTAAGTTCTATTATTTCCGTATTGATCTTCTGTCTGGTTGATCTGTCTATAGTTGATTGTGGTGTATTAAATTCTCCAACTATTATGGAATTGGAGTTTATTTTAGATTTGTTTTCCAATAATTTTTGCTTCATGAAATGTGGTGCACCTGTATTTGGTGCTTACTTATTTATGATTGTGATATCTTGTTTTTGGATCATTCCCTTGATGAGTAAGAAGTGGCCTGCCTTGTCCTTTTAAATTAATTTTAGTTTAAAGTCTATTTTGTCATATATTAGACTAGCCAATCCTGCTTGCTTTTTATTTCCATTTGCTTAGAATATCATTTTCCATCCTTTCACTCTGAGGAGGTTTTTATATTTAGAGGTGAGGTGAGTTTCTTGGAGGCAACAAATGGAAGGGTCAATCTTTCTGATCCATCCTGCTAGCCTGTGTCTTTCTATGGGAGAGTTGAGACCAGTAATATTCAAAGTTATAACTGTGAGACTTGACTCAATACCAGCCATGGTAAAGGGTTTGTAAGAGTTGGTGCCTCATGTGTTGTTTTGTCACCTCTAGGCTTGATTATCATGCCAACCTATAGAGGGCCATTGGGGTTGGTTGATTGGCTCTTCTATGTGTAATATTTCATGTAGAATTCTCTGTTTGTTTGGTTTTGTGTCCATGTAGCTGTAGAGTGGAATTTTATCATGGAATATTTTCCTTCTTCCTTCCATTATTAGGGAAGCTTTTGCAGAGTACATTAGTTTGGGTTGAAAGCCATAGTGACTGAGACTTTGAACCTTCCATTCCAAGCCCTTCTTGCTTTCATGGTTTTCATGGAGAAGTCTGATGTGACTCTGATGGGTTTGTCTTTATATGTGATTTTCTGTTTTGCCCTCACTGCTTTTAGAATCTCTCTTTGCTTTCAATGTATAGGGTTTTTACTAAAATGTTTCTTGGGGGAAGTTCTTCTTTTGTCCAATCTGTTTGGTGTTCTGTATGCTTCCTGTACCTGAATGGGACTCTCTATAATGGGGATGTTTTCTTCAATAATTTTGTTGAATATGTTCTCTATGCCTGTTGTCTGACTTTCTTCCTCCTCTGGTATCCCAATAATCTGGAGATTTGGTCTCTTAAGGGTATCCAAAAGATCTCTCATATTTTGTTCACATGTTTTTTTGAACCTATTTGGATTTTTTTATTTCCCTATCATTCTCTTATGTTTTGTCTTCCACATCTGAGGATTTGTCTTCCCAATTATTGACTTCAGTGGTGAAGGATTCTAGAGAGGTTTTGATTATTTCCATTTGGTTCTTGTTTTCTGATACAGCTTTTTGAATTTTTTTAATCTTTGTGTTAAATTGTGTTTTCATTTCAAGGTTTGACTTACATACTGCTTCCTGTTACTCATTCTTATATTTGCTTATATCTTCTTTCAGTTTGGTTAGCTGATTCTTGAGTTCTTCTGTTTGTTGGTTTGTCTTTAGTTCAGACACGGATTTACCTAGTCCACCTGTTTCTCCTCAATTATATTAAGCCTGGTGGCAAAGCTTGTGAGTTGGCTCTGTACCATTGCTCGGTGATTTTCCATACTTGCTTCTATTTCCATCTGTAGCTTCTTCATTGGGTCCATGCCACTTTTATCTGGACTTAGCATCATTTCATTGTGTGCATGCATCTGTACTCCCTCTTTAATAGTATCTCTGTTGATATTCCAATTGGGACAAGGTGGGTGTGATGGGTGGCACTCAGCTGGTATGTTCTTGCATTGTGTTCTGCCCATTGCGGATCCACTTGGAATGGTTGGCTGCGTCCTTGTGTTGAGTTCTTCTAAGCGTTGTGGGCAGGGTGTGTTCTGGATTTCACATGCGAGGTTGGTCACTCACTTGGTTTTAATGGGACTCTATGTGTCCTCAGATATACAGCTGACCTGATGAGGCACGGGGTTCCTGTGGCCCAGCTGAGGCCAACTGTTCCTACCCCATGGCTGTGGGGCAGAATAGTGTCCCTGGTACCCACCTGAACCAGCCCGTGCCCTCCAAGCAGTGGCTCAGGTTCCCTGGTAACCACCTGAACTGATCTGTGCCTTCCCGGCTGTGGCGCGGGGTCCCTTGTACCCATCTGAACCAGCCTGCTTTCCATAGTGGTTGTACATGTTTGCATTCCCACCAGCAGTGAAGGAGGGTTCCTTTTTCCCCACAACCTTGCCAACATCTGTTGTTGGTAGATTTTTAAATGATTGCGTCTTAATGGAGTGAGGTGGAATCTCATTGTTGTTTTGATTTGCATTTCCCTAATGATTAATGATGTTGAACATTTTCTTAAGTGAGAATTGGCCATTTGTATTTCTTCCTCTGAGAATTCCCTGTTGAGCTCAGAGGCCCATTTTGTGAGAGGGCTGTTTGATGTTTTTTTATTAAATTTAATTTATTGAGATCTTTATAAGTTCTATATATTAGACCTCTATCTGTGTTACAGCTTGCAAATATTAACTCTAAACCTGATGGTGGTATATTATCTTTGAGTATGGTAAGTTTGTCTGTATAGAAGCTTTTTAGCTTGATGAGATCCCATTGGTTGAGTGATTGCTGTACTTCCTGGTTTACTGGAGGATTGTTCAGGAAGTTTTTCCCTACTCCTATTTCATATAAGGTTCCCCCTATATTTTCTTCCAGGACTTTCAGAGTTTCAGGTCTTATGTTGAGGTCTTTGATCCATTTGGAGGTGATTTGGGTGCATGGTGAAAGGACTGGGTCTATTTTCATGTTTTTACAAGTATTTATCCAATTTGTCCAGCCCCATGTGTTGAAGATACTATCCCTACTCCAGTTGACATTGTTGGCATCTTTATCTAATATTAAATAGCTATAGTTGCTTGAGCTTAGGGCATGGTCTCCAATTCTGTTCTATTGGTCTATCTGTCTGTTCTTATGGCAGTACCATGCTGTTTTTGTTACAATGGCTTTGTAATATTTCTTTAAATTGGGAATGGTGATACCTCCAGATGAGCTTCTTTTAGTAAGAATGGCTTTGGATATCCGAGGCCTTTTGCCTTTCCAAATAAATTTTGAAATTATTTTTTCTATGTCTTTAAAGAATGATGCCGGTATTTTTATTGGCATGGCAATGAATCTGTATATTGATTTTTGGAGTATTGCCATTTTCATGACATTAATTCTACCTATCCAGGAGCATGGAAGTTATTTCCATCTTTTTGTGTCATCTTAAGTTTCCTTCTTCAGTGTTTTATGTTTTTAGTATACAAGTCTTTCACCTCCTTGGTTAGTGTTACGCCAAGGTATATGATCTTTTGGGAGACTATTGAAAATGAGACTTTTTCACTGATTGCTTTTTCTGTGTGTGCATCATTTGCATACAGGAAAGCTATTTATTTTTGTGTTAATTTTGTATCCAAACACTTTGCTAAAAGAGTTAATCACCTTCAGTAGTTTAATGACAGTGTTCTTTGGGTCTGTTACATATAAGATAATGGCATCAGCAAAAAGGGATAGTTTCACTTCTTCCTTTTCAATTTGTATCCATCCCTTTTATGTCTTTTTCCTGTCTTATTGCATTTGCTAGAACTTCAAGGACTATGTTGAAGAGCAGTGGAGAAAGTGGACACCCTTGTTTTGTTCCAGAATTTTGTGGACCTCCTTGAGTCTTTCCCCATTGAGTATGATTTGGGCTTTAGGGGATATGTATATGAACTTTATTATGTTTAGGTATAGGCCTTTAATTCCAAGTCTCTGAAGTGTTTTGATCATGAAGTGGTATTGAATTTTGTTGAAGGCTTTCTCTGCATCTATTGAAATAACCATGTGGTTTTTGTGGCTGAGTTTATTAATGTGATGGATTATGTTGATTGACTTCCATATGTTGAACCAACCCTGCATTCATGAGATGAAGCCTACCTGATCTAGGTGGATAATACTTTGGATGTGTTTTTGGATGTGTTTTGCAAGGATTTTATTCAAAATTTTTGCATCTATGTTCATCAGGGATATGTGTGTATAGTTTTCTTTTCTGGATTTCTCTTTGTCCAGTTTTGGTATTAGAATAGAAGGAGTTTGGAAGAACTCCATGTTCACCAATGTCATTAAAGAGATTCAGAAGGAGTGGTTTCAATTCCATGATGAATGTTTGGTAGAATTCAGCTGAGAATCCATCAGGACCTGGACTTTTCCTTCTGGGGAGATTTTTAATTACATTTTCAATTTCAGTGGGTGTGATAGGTTTATTTAGGAGACTTCTATGCTCCCGATTTAGCTTTGGTAGATGATAACTGTCCAGGAATTCATCCATTTCTTCTAGGTTCTCCAGCTTGGTGGAGTATGGGTTTTGGAAGTAAGACCTGATGATTCCTCCAATTTCATTGGTGTCTGTTGTGATCTCACCATTTTCATTTCTATTTTTATTAATTAGGGCTTTCTCTTTTTTTCTGTTTGGTTAGGTTGTTTAAGGGTTTGTCAATCTTGTTTATCTTTTCAAAGAACCAGCTCTTTGTTTCATCAATTTTTAAATTTTTTGTTTCTATTTCATTAATGTCTGCCATGATCTTAATAATTTCATTTCGTCTTGAGTTCTTGGGTAGGTTTATTCCAGTTTTTCCAATGCCTTTATCTTTTTGGTTAGGTTATTAATTTGGCATCTCTCAGTCTTTGTTAAGTAGGCATTCAGTGCTATAAATTTCCCCCTTAGGACAGCCTTCATTGTGTCCCAAATGTTTTGGCATGTTGTACTTTAATTATCTTTTATCTCAAGAAAATTTTCATTTTCTGTTTTAATTTTTTGAACTACCCATTCATTATTTAATAATGTATTGTTCAGTCTCCAAAAGTTGGTGCATTTTCTGTTTTTCTCCCATTGTTTATTTCCAGCTTCAGTGTATTGTGGTCTGATATGATGCAGGGTGCTATATCTTAAATTTTCTTAAATTTATTTAGACAAGATTTGTGACCTAATATGTGATCTATTTTGGAGAAAGTTCCATGAGCTGCTGAGAAGAATTTATATTCTGAAGAGTAGGGATGGAAAGTTCTATATATGTCTGTTAGTTCTAGTGGATCTATGGTCTTGTTAAGTTCTATCATTTCCCTATTGATCTTTTCTCTGGTTGATCTGTCTATAGTTGATAGTGGTGTATTAAAGTCTCCAACTATGATGGAATTGGAGTTTATTTTAGATTTGTTTTCCATTAATTTTTGCTTTATGAAATGTGGTGCACCTGTATTTGGTGCATGTATGTTTATGATTGTTATATCTTCTTATTGGATCACTCCCTTGATGAGTAAGAAGTGGCCTTCCTTGTCCTTTTTAATTAATTTTAATTTAAAGTCTATTTTATCAGATATTAGAGTAGCTACTTCTGCTTGTTTTTTATTTCCATTTGCTTGGAATATCATTTTTCATCCTTTCACTCTGAGGACATTTTTATATTTAGAGTTGAGCTGCATTTCTTGGAGGCAACAAATGGAAGGGTCCATTTTTCTGATGCATCCTGCTTCCTGTGTCCTTCTATGGGAGAGTTGAGACCATAAATATTCAAAGTTATAATTGTGAGACTTGACTCAATACCAGCCAAGGTGAAGGGTTTGTAAGAGTTGGTGCCTCATGTGTTGTTTTGTCACCTCTAGGCTTGATTATCATGCCAACCTATAGAGGGCTATTGGGGTTGGTTGATTGGCTCTTCTATGTGTAATATTTCATGTAGAATTCTCTGTACGTTTGGTTTTCTGTCCATGTAGTTGTAGAGTTGAATTTTATCATAGAATATTTTCCTTCTTTCTTCCATTATTAGGGAAACTTTTGCAGGGTACATTAATTTGGATTGAAATCCATAGTGACTGAGACTTTGAATCAGTCCATGCCAAGCCCTTCTTGCTTTCTTGGTTTTCATGGAGAAGTCTGATGTGACTCTGATGTGTTTATCTTTATATGTGATTTGCTGTTTTGCCCTTGCTGCTTTAAGAATCATCTCTTTGCTTTAAATGTTTAGGGTTTTTACTATAATGTGCCTTGGGTTAGTTCTTCTTTTGTCCAGTCTGTTTTGTGACTGTCTTTCCTGTACCTGAATGGGACTCTCTCTCACTAAAATGGGGAAGTTTTCTTCAATAATTTTGTTGAATATATTCTCTATGCCTTTTGTCTGACTTTCTTCCACCTCTGGTATCCCCATGATCCAGAGATTTGGTCATCATGGTATCCCAAAGATCTCTCATATTTTTTTTTAAATATATATTTATTGTCCATAATGACTTACATTATTTAGTGGGCAAACCATGCGTTGTTATCCCGAATTCCCCAATTCCCCCCCTCCCCCTCCCTGATCAGTTGTATATCCTCCTTCGTGGGCTGTCTGTATTAGTCCTTGTGCCAAGGGATCCTGTATATCTTAGTACTCATCCCAGTCTTCCTGGCCCAAGTGTGTTGTTACTGATGGGTGCCATGCCTCCAGACAGTCTCCCCCACCACGGCTCTCACAATCTTTCCGCCGCCTCTTCCACTCAGTTCCCTGAGTCGTGGTGGGTGAGTAATAAGGCTGCTTTAATGTTGTGAGCTTAGAGGT